>JAHRHZ010000022.1:22499258-22542974 GCA_024137785.1 Ginglymostoma cirratum
ACTGCCCCTCCTCCTCACTAACCCACTGCCCCTCCTGCTCACTAACCAGCTTATAACACAGGGTCTAAGATTGTTCCTTGGCAGTGGGCTTGAATTGATGCCTGTGGTCTGGATCTCCATGGTGTGTAAAAATAGATAACAATATCAATCCAAATAGTATTCGCCAATCAGAACATTAG
Source organism: Ginglymostoma cirratum (assembly GCA_024137785.1). NCBI lineage: Eukaryota > Metazoa > Chordata > Chondrichthyes > Orectolobiformes > Ginglymostomatidae > Ginglymostoma > Ginglymostoma cirratum. Next base: position 22,499,438 of record JAHRHZ010000022.1, read on the forward strand.
AGCTGTAAAGACATGAACCTTCATGATCTATAAGATATTTATTCCAAATACCATATATCAGGAAAAGGAAAATCTTTTAGGAACCCAGAGGGGCTTGCATTAACCATTTAATTTGTGACCACAAACATTCCATTGAATCATCTGTTATTGCAAAAAGGAATAATTTCAGAAATATAGAAAAGATCTAAGCTGTGCTTAGACTGTTCAACTTGCATCAACATTAAAGAGGTGGCCTCCAATCTAAAACCCAACAAAAATGTGTCCCAACAGGATCCTACTGTTGGTTGCCATGTCAGATGTTGCCTGCCACAACACAGTCATTGTAAGGTTCCTATCATGATCCTCTGAACCTGATTGGATAGCATTTTGCAGCTCAGAAGTCAGGGAAATATTTGAATTAGTGAGAAAGAATTTGTCTTCATGTGTCACATCTTGAACAACATTCGAATTAACACAACAGAAACAGGTAATCTGAACTACCTTGGTGTTTACGCTTCATCAACGTCACTCCCGTCATAATTCCTTGAACCCTACTGGCACAGCTTTCTATTCCTTTCTCTCTCCTGTATCTATTTAACTTCCTCTTAGAGATATCCAGGTTATTTGCCTGGGGTAGCTGGTCCTCCCCACCATTTAGGTATTTATTTTCCCTGAGTTCCTTACTTATCAGTGACTGTCTGATTTTATGACCCCTGGTTTTGGACACTTCCACAAGCGGAAACAATCTTTTCCAAACCCCATGGGCGAAGACAGTCGGGGGCAGTCATATAGGACATTGAAGAAAATCTCATGGAGGAGTGCATTGGTGCTGCTGTTCATGATCAACAAGTCTACATCAACTGTTAAGAACGTTGTAACTTCAGACTTTGACGAAACTGAACACATAGCTGGACGTTCCTGGTACTTGGCTGCTACCCTTCCCTGTAATAAAACAGCTGAGATCAGTAACTCAACAACTGAAAAATTGTGGTCATGTACATGTAGCTCTGGCTTCTACAATTTCACGTTGCTTAGCGACAATTTTGGCGTGGTGAGTCCAGAACCATGTATAACTAACCAGAATTTTTTTTTTTACTTTCAATAAGGATTTTACAGCTGAATTTCCCCCCTAGAGGTTGGCAGTTTCACGCCAAGTTCTTTCACAATGTAAAAGGGTAACCGATGGAGGAGTAGGTTGGCAGGAAGGGTTGCTGAGGCCGGGACACTGGAATCTTGCAGGAAATAGCTGGGAGCTATCGTAGGAAAACATAGATTTGATATTCCGGATGGATGGGATTAAATAGCTCAAATGGCGTTAGCCATTCAAACCCCTCATGAAATGAATAATACTGAGCCTCTTTCCTGTTTATCATTACTGAATCCCTGTGGCAATTAGCCTACCTGCTGCTCAGCTCCACTTTGGTGAGCTGTAAAGGGAAACCTGAAAGGGAAAAGTTATTCAGTGTTAATCCTCAAGTTTTGTCTCAGGGTTTGCTCACTCTCACTGTGACCTCCTAGCAAGTAACTAAAACATGACCGCATGAGCACCATGTCCTTTCCCAGTGACTGCTTCTCTGTAATTCGCCTTCGATAGCAACTAAATGACAACGAGTCAGTGATCCATTGCCAAATAACAATAGCAGGTTGCATTTATATAGTGCCTTTTATATGGTTAGACATCCCAAAGCAGATTACCAAGTGAAATTTGACACCAAGCCACCTAAGGAGACGTTAGTACAGGTAACCAAGATGTTAGTCAACAAAGTTTGATTTTATTGACCATCTTAAATGTAGAGAATATGTGAATGAGCTCAGTGCAGACTTGTCTACCCACTTAAGGAGTGGAAATGACCATAGAGCTCCTACAGTGTGGAAACAGGCCCTTCAGCCTAGCAAATCCACACTGACCCTTCAGAACATCCCACCAGAGCCATCCCCCTAACCTACACATCCCTGAACACTACATGCAATTTCCCATGGCCAATCCACCCAGCCTCCACATCTTTGGACAGTGGGAGGAAACCAGAGCACCCAGAGGAAACCCACGCAGACACGGGGAGAATGTGCAAACTCCACACAGCCAGTTACCTGAGGGTGGAATCGAACCTGGGTTCCTGATGCTGTGAGGCAGTAATGCTAGCCACTCAGCCACTGTGCCTCCCCAAGAAACCTGGGCTCATCCGAGTGTTGAACCCGAGACCACTCGAATGTCATCACTGCACATCATCTAGGGGTGAGATTAATGCCCCTAGACCAATGAGTTGTCAGAGGGCATATTCTTTCATTGGCATTTCTTGTTGCCACCTACCTTACAGCCTCCTCTGAAGTTAATTCATTATTTTTCCACTTAACGTCACAAACAATATTTCACTTCTGTACTGCTCACATCTCTGAGTCAGAGCTCAGTTGGCTGGACAGCTGGTTTGCGAAGCTGCGTAATACTAACAGCGTGGGTTCAGTTCCTGCACCAGCTGAGGTTACTCAACTTCTCTCCTCGCCTGAGATGTGTTCACCCTCAGGTTAAACTCACCACCAGTCATCTCTCTCTCTAGTATAAGACCAGCCCTATGGTCAAGTAAGGCTATGATGACTTTACCTTCACTTGGTCAAAATGAACACTGCATCCTGTATTACAGACTGAGTCAAGAAGCAGTCATGTATGACCTTGGCCAGCTCTGACTCCAGAACATTTGGATTTCCTAATTTATACTAGATTGCCCAAAAGCTCTCATAATAATAATACTCTTGCTCTCAGATACTCTTCTTATCACTTCGTAGAATGAGCAATCCTCCACCTTAGTAACTCTTTGTGTTAGCTGTTTTTTGATACTTGAGATTCTTTTTGAAATTAGTTCTCCACAGATCACATCTACCAAAAAGAATCTGCTTCTTATTGTACCTACTGTGTTCTGTACAGCAGATTGATAAGGATGAGGTCAAGTATGTTTTTCTCTCTTGTTGGTTCCTTCACCACCTGCTGCAGACCCTGTCTAGCAGCTAAGTCCTTTAGACCCAAACGAGGAGGAGGAGGAGGAGGAGACAGTGGCCTCATGGTATTATCACTAGACTATTAATCCAGAAACTCAGCTAATGTCTGGGGACCTGGGTTTGAATCCTGCCATGCAGATGGTGGAATTTGAATTCAATAAAAATATCTGGAATTAAGAACCTACTGATGACCATTAATCCATTGTCAATTGTCAGGAAAAAAACATCTGGTTGACTAATGTCTCTCAAGGAAGAAAATCTGCCATCGTCACCAGATCTGGCCTACATGTGACTACGGACCCACAGCAATGTGGCTGGTTCTCAATTACCCTCCCATTAACATCTGGGGGGCCAGTGCCAAAATTGGCAAAGCTGTCTCACAGGTGAGTCAAGCAACAGCCTGACAGTCATACTCACTGAATCATACCACATAATGTCCCAGACACCACCATCACTGTCCCTGGATATGTCCTGTCCCACAGGCAGGACAGACCCAGCAGAGGGGGCGGCACAGTGATATACAGTCCGGAGGGTGTTGCTCTGGCAGTCCTCAACATTGACTCCGGACCCCAGGAAGTCTCATGGCTTCAGGTGAAATAATGAGCAAGGTAACCTCCTGCTGATTATCACGTACCATCCTCCTTCAGCTGATGAATCAGTGCTCCTCCATGTTGAACAACACTTGGAGGAAACACTGAGGATGGCAAGGGCACAAAATGTACTCTGGGTGGAGGATCACAATGCTCATCACCAAGATTGGCTCGGCAGCAGCACTACTGATTGAGCTGGTCAGGTCCTAAAGGACATAGCTGCTAGACTGGGTCTGCAGTAGATGGTGAGGGAACCAACAAGAGGGAAAAACATACTTGACCTCATCCTTACTAATCTGCCAGCTGCAGTTGCATCTATCCATAACAGTTTCAGTAAGAGTGACCACTGCACAGTCTTGTAGAGATGAAATCCTGCCTTTACGTTGAGAATGAGCTCTACCATGTTGTGTGGCACTACCACCATGCTAAATGGGATAGACTTCAAGCAGATCTAGAAACTCATGACTGGGATCCATGAGGCACTGTGAGCCAACAACAGCAGCAGAATTGTACTCCAGCACAATCTGTAACCTCATGGCCTAGAATATCCCCCACTCAACCATTACCATCAAGCCAGGCGATCAACCCTGGTTCAATGTGAGTGCAGGAGGGCATGCCAGGAGCAGCACCAGGCATACCTGAGGATCAACCTACTGAAGCTACCAAGAAGGACTACTTGCGTGCTAAACAACGAAAGCAGCAAATGATAGACAGAGCTAAGCGATCCCACAACAAATGGGTCAGATCTAAGCTCTGCAGTCCTGCCACATCCAGTTGGTCGTGGACTATTAACTCATTGGAAGGGGAGACTCCACAAATATCCCCCTCCTCAATGATGGAAAAGCCCAGCAAATCAGTGTAAATATAATGGTGAAGCATTCACAGTAATCTCCAGTCAGAAGTGTCGAGATGGATGATCCATCTTGTCCTCCTCCAGTGGTCTCCAGCATCACAGGTACCAGTCTTCAGCCAATTTGATTCACTCCACTTGATATCAAGAAATGGTTGGAGATACTGGATGCTGCAAAGACTGTGGGTCCTGATAACATTCTGGCAATAGTGCTAAAGACTTGTGCTCCAGAACTTGTCACTCCCCTAGCCAAGCTCTTCCAGGGCAGTTACAACAATTATATAACAATGCCTAAGTATGTCCTGTACATAAAAAAACAGGACAAATCCAATCCAGCCAATTACTGCCCCATTAATCTATTCTCAAACAACAGCAAAGTGATGGAAGGTGTCATCAACAGTGCTATCAAGCAGCACCTGCCCAGTAATAACCTGCTTAGTGACGCCCAGTTTGGGTTCTGCCACGGCCACTCAACTCCTGTCCTCATTACAGCCTTGGATCAAACATGGACAAAAGAGCTGAATTCCAGAGGTGAGGTGAGAGTGACAGCCCTTGACATCAAGGCCGCATTTGCCTGAATGTGGCATTAAGGAGCCCTAGCAAAACTGGAATCAATGGGTATCAGGGAGTAAACTCTCTGCTGGCTGGAATCATATCTCGTACATAGGAAAACGGTCGTAGTTGTTGGAGGTCAGTTTTCTCAGCTCCAGGTCACCTCTGCTGGGTTCTCAGGGTAGTGTCCTCGGCCCAATCGTCTTCAGCTGCTTCATCAATGACCTTCCCTCTATCAGGAGGTCAGAAGTGGGGATGTTTGCCGATGATTGCACAATGTTCAGTAACATTTGCAACTCCTCAGATACTGAAACAGTCCATGTTCAAATGCAACAAGATCTGGACAATATCCAGAACTTGGGCTGATAAGTGAGATCCACATTTCGGATGTTATTTGCCAAGGAGAAAACTCAAATCAAACAAGATCTCAAAATCTGAGAGAATCACTTGATTCATCATGACCCTGTCCTTTAACTGAAGGTGACTTGAAAACAGTGAAATTGTTTCAGATGTGAGCACTTTTGACTATTCGTCTAATATGTAGAGTTTTTTAGTGCTGTTGTATCAATTACAGCTTGTGGAAATGGAGGAGAAGCTGATGGATTTAACTTCAAGGACATTGGGACCATATTGGACCCAACAATTTTCAATGAAAAATTGTCAAGGGGAGGGAGACTTCAGAGTTCAGGTTTCTAAATGCACACTGTGCATACAATATAAAAAGACATTATTTTAGTTACAAGTATTTCTGTTGATTGCTTTAATCTGTGTTTACAGAAACGTATTTTCAATGTATACTGGTGGGCTTTGGATGTTGCTAACTAGACAAAGAACAGGGAGAGGACCCATTTTCCCTGGAGCATTGGAGGCTGAGGGGTGACGTTATAGAGGCTTATAAAATCATGAGAGGCGTGGATAGGGTGCATAGCCAAGGTCTTTTCCCCAGGGTGGGGAGTCCAAAACTAGAGGGCATATGTTTAAGGTAAGAGGGGAAAGATTTAAAAGGAACCTAAAGGGCAACATTCTCACACAGAGGGTGGTGCGTGTATGGAATGATCTGCCAGAGGAGGTGGTGGAGGCTGGTACAATTACAATACTTAAAGGCATCTGATGGGTATATGAATAGGAAGGATTTAGAGGGATATGGACCAAATGCTGGCAAATGGGACTAGTCTAGTTAAGGATATCTGGTCGGCATGGACGAGTTGGACTGAAGGGTCTGTTTCCATGCGGTGCAAGTCATGACTCTATGACTCTATGACTCTGAGTGGGAAATAACATTTGCACTACACAAATGCCAAGCTATGACCATCACTAATAAGAGACAATCTAACCATCACCCCTTCACATTCAATGGTGTTACAGGCTAAATCCCCCACTATCAACATCCTGGGGGTTACCATTGACCAGAAACTCAACTGGATCACCACATAAACACAGTGGCTACAAGAGCAGGCCAGAGGCTAGGAATACTGTGACGAGTAACTTACCTCCTGTCTCCCCAAAACCTGTCCACCATCTACAAGGCACAATTTAGGAGTGTAATGGAATACTCCTCACTTGCCTGGATGGGTGAGCTCCAACAACACTCAAGAAGCTTGACACCATTCAGGACAAAGCAGCCCGCTTGATTGGCACTACATCCATAAGCATCCACTCTCCCCACCACTGACATTCAGTAGCAGCAGTGTGTACTATCTACAAGATGCACTGCAGAAATTCACCAAAGATCCTCAGACAGCACCTTCCAAAACCATGACCACTTCCATCTAAAATGACAAGGGCAGCAGATACATGGGAATGCCACCACCTGCAAGTTCCCCTTGAAACCACTCACCATCCTGACTTGGAAAAAATCATCATTCCTTCACTGTCGCCAGGTCAAAATCCTTGAATGCCCTCCTGGCATTGTGGGTCAAGCCACAGACTGCCACAGTTCAATAAGGCAGCTCACCACCACCTTCTCAAGGGTAACTAGGGCTGGGCAATAAATGCTGACCAGGCTGCGTTACCAATATCCCACAAACCTCTCAATCTTCTCTTCTCCCACTTTGCTGAATTCCAAGCTGTTGTATTTCTACTCCATTGTGACAATAGCCATGTGCTTGCATCCTTCACATTATTACAGTGACTCGAGTTCAAAAGTGCTTCATTGATTGTAAAGATGTTTGGAACGTCTTGAGATGGACATTGAGTTAGCTAAATTCAGTGTAATTTCAGTAGAGGAGCTAAGTTTAACTTCAGAGATGGGGCAAGGCTAAAGAAAGTTCCTGACATTCCTGCTCCTGATCACACAGCAATAACAGAGATAGTAGGAACTGCAGATGCTGGAGAATCTGAGATAACAAAGAGTAGAGCTGGATGAACACAGCAGGCCAAGTAGCATCAGAGGAGCAGGAAAGCTGATGTTTTGGGCCTAGACCCTCCTTCAGTAACGTCAGGTTCAAAGAGCGGAATGTGGATTACCAGTCCCTCCCTGTCTTCCAACCCCAGTGCCAACGACCTATCTCCAACCATAGTCACTCAGAAACAGGAGATTTAAGCCATTGTGTTAGCTTTCTAATAGGAATTTCTTTATCCAGCTCAGTCCAACTGCTACTTTCCTCTTTTTGTGCAATTTGCTCCTTTTAAGAATGAACATCCAGGATTATTTTGGAAGGTAATATTGGATCTACTTCCATTGCTGTTTCAAACAGTGCACTCCAGATCATAACAATCACCTAGTTTAAAAAGAAATTCTGTTCATTTCTTCCTCTGTGTGCTTTGTCAATCATCTTAAATCTGTCTCCTCTAGTTAACAACACTCCCACCAATGGAATTAGTTTCTCCCTGTCTGCTCTCATTAACGCACTTCGTCAGTTTTAAACACTGCCTATTAAATGTCCCCTGACCATCTGCGCTCTGAAGGGACCAATTTCTCCAGTGCAGACTCCATGCCAACAGTAACTATTTGGTAGCTTCAATTATAACTATAAGTAGTTGTTGTTTAAGTTTTCGGGATTGGGGGCAAGGAAGGGAGAAAAAGGAAGGAAACAATTTTGAAGCTATCCACAAAAAAGACAAATACGTAATCTTAGCATATGAATACCGCCTCCCCCCCCATTAACTGCTCCAAGAGAAATGCAATGACCATGATATAGCTGAGTAATAATAAAAACGGCCAGGAAATTGTGATTAGCTTTGTGCATTACTCTCCTGGCACTCATTTATGCAAATTATGTTGTACTACAGCATGAACTCAGCTGTAATGTGCTTTAAGCAGCTATAAACAAGGACCAAATAGAATATGAATGATCAATTTTCAATTTCCATCACCTGATTTTAATTCCTGAGCCTTTCCTAGACAAAATTGGTTTTAAAAAAGAAGAAATTTGCCTCCAAAATGGCCACCATGATCACCTGACTACAGATTGCAGCAAGTTCCGGAAAGCATTGTGAAATAAATAAAATTGAACTGAATCTACAGTTTTATTTGAAGATATTGAAATTAGTTAGCTGAGTCAGATATCAGGGAACTTGCATCTCCTATTTCAATGGACACCCTTCAGTCAGGTTGCACATTAATGGACGTGAAATATTGCCTGTAATCACCTTGCTTGGAAAGCCAACAGCGACAGATTTGGCGTATGCAAATGGGCCATTTTTCGATAGTTGCTACATGGGGCAACAGAAAGAGAGAAGGATTTTTACAACAGAATTGGAAGGTTAGCCTCCTCCCTGCCTGTTTCCTGTGCTGAAAAACAAGGCACTGCTATTCTAGAAATTGGAGAAATATCTGTTCACTGGGAACTCAAGGATATTTACAAATTTTACCACTGTTGAAGATACAAGATGTCAATTAAACAGCAGTTGTCTTAGGTTCAACTATAACAACTCAAGGACTCTAAGATCTCATTAAATTGCATAATCTTTATCTTCCAATTAGACTTTATGCTCTCCCTTTTTAAAGACTTTATAGCTGAGTGTTAGAAGATTTGTTTTATTACATTTATCAGAGTTAACAAGTAAGAAAATTTCTCTTTCCTTCATTCAAGCAAGCTTTGAAATTGGTTCCTTAAGTCTGTCCTGATGATAATGTTTTAATGTGATACAACCACAACTGTGAAGAACTAAAAGTCTCTGTTCTGGCCAACAGAGGAAATTAAAAAGAGTGGATCTGCTTCATCCTTCCTCACCTAGTTGTAACAAGTTTGAGGTTTCAGCACCAACCCTAAACCCAACGCAGGTACATTCCAAAAGACTAACAATAGAATTGGAGTACTGTTCCTTCAAAATGTTTTTCTTAAACGAAAACTGCGAAGAGATTTTATTGTGTCTGTGATATTAAAGTGCACATAATGTTCACATTTGATGTTAATGCTTTCAAAGAGTGCAAAGAAACGACTTTTAAAAAGTTAAAGGGGTAGCTAGGCACTTAGAATTGGAGAAACAGGAAAAAAAAGACACAGCGAGTAGCAAAATATCTGGTGCTAGAAACTGAGGTCAGTGAGACAGATAAACTAATATTGGAACAGCTCAGAATGGAACAGAAATTCCAACAGGAGGAGAAAAGAGAGGCAGGGAAGGAAAGAAGAAAGAAAATTCCTGGAAACAGAAAGGGAGTTCCAATTAAGATAGCTCAAGCTTAGATGGGAGAGTAAGGCTGCTGGGGGAAACACACACAACTCGGATTTAAGGGCTGAAGTATTCACGTTCACCCATTTAATTCCCAGGGTTGATTAGGAATCGGTGGGTGCCTTCCTTAACTGATGAGCTATCATTTCAACGGGATAAAGCGGCCAGTCCAACAATGAACATTGCTCTTGCAGAGCGGACTGGTGGGGAAAGCTTTACTTCCATTTGGCTTAGGAGAAATGTCACCAACTATGAGACGGCAAAAAAGGATATTTTAAGTCTGTGATAACAAAGTGTAGAGCTGGATGAACACAGCAGGCCAAGCAGCATCAGAGAGGTGTTTTCCTTCTCCTCTGATGCTGCTTGGCCTGCTGTGTTCGTCCAGCTTTACACCTTGTTATCTAGATTCTCCAGCATCTGCAGTTCCTACTATCTCTGAAACTATTTTAAGTCTGTACCCGTTAGTGCCAGAGGCGTAATGGCAAATTTTCTGTAGCCTCGGGAAATGACCTAACCAGACGTACCTGAAATTTAAAAGGTTCAAGAAAATTGTTACTGACTGCTGAATATTGTGCTTAAAATTGAGCTGCCTCCAAAAGCCTTTGTGAGGTAACTCTCCTCAAGGAGGTCAAATGCTCAATCTCTTTCCCAATTCGGACTTGTGTTAAGAAACAGAGAGCTAATACAAGCAGCCATACACAGAGCCATAAGCTCAGAGAGGCTGGAAACTGTCACAGAAGAAGAACACAGAAGTAAATATAGGAACAAAAACAAAGTTACTGGAGAAGGTTACCAGGTCCGGCAGCATCTGTGAAGGATAAAACAGAGTTAACATTTTGGGTCTGGTAACTCTTCCTCAGAAGTTCTGATTTACAGCATCTGCAGTTTTTTCAGTTTTTATTACAGAAGTAAATATATCCTGAGATAAGCCGGGGAGTGTAGGGAAGCTTGGCAGAGAAAGTTGAACTGTTTCTGACTGTTAAAATAGGGGATCTGGGTGGGAGACATCTGCACGACTGGAGTGGACGGTGAAGAGTTAAAATTGAGAGAGACAATGCAGCCTATGGACTGCACATTTTTAAAACAATATCTCAAATTACATTAAGTTCTAAGTTGCAGCATCTACTTTCAACCCCCACAGCTCCACCCCATTATAACACGACCCTCTGAGATGTCTACATCACCAAATCTAGCCCCTGTGCATGCCTAATTTTAATTACCCCATTGATGTCTGTGCCTTCAGTTCCCTAGGTCCAAAAGCTGGGGTTTTCTAAAAAACACTGTAGCTCCGCCACTACTTCTTACACTTCCTTTAATTGTGTAGACAGGTTAATAGGGATCTTTCAAAGTGTAGGCTGAAATTTGGAGGTAAGGATATCGTCTTATAATTTGAAATCACCTCAAAGAATTCAGTCAGATCAACCCTTAAATGTTGAAATTGAAGGAAATGCAAGTCTAATGTACAGAGCCAGTCCTCAGAATTTAATCACTTTAACCTCAGCATTGTTGTGGTGAGTATACGCTCTTCCAAAGTCAATATATCACCCCCTCAAACATTTCTCTTCAGGCAAGTGGAAGTCTGTGAGAACGTGTACTTTACAGTTCCAGGAGATTATAGATTTAGAATAATCCACATATTTGAAAGGGAGGTAGAGCAACAGTAGAAACCTTGGATAAGCAACATAAAAGGCAGATTTAGTGGGCCAAATGACAAAGGGCTGAAGATCTTTAAGTAACTGTGTCAAAATTGCACAAATGGGAGTATTACAGAGATATTTCTGGGCAAATTGTTTATCTTGGGCCTGTCCTGCAGTAGCAGGTGCTTCCTTTTGACTTTTGGCCTTTGACCTGAGAAGTTTGTTGAGTGACCTATAATTGTAAGCTGCTGCGGTTCCATAAAGGGAGGGTGGGCAGGCTGGAAGATTGGGGGGGAGGGCTCGCAAAATGGGAGCTATTACCCAGCCAAGCTGGATTTGTGACATTGTCCCTGACTGTCATCTCAGGGATTCCAGTGCATCTTCAGGTCAAAGGAGCTGTCGAGGCTGTGTCCAGCAGAGGGAGCAGTCTGTAACAGAGGAGGTTAACTGTAAGGAGCAGCTGTCATTGTCACCTGTCTCCCTGCTGGCTCTCACAGCTGTGCACAACACAAGACCATGTCTCAACCCAGCCCAGATTAAAGCAGCAGGAAAATTGAGAGCGAGAGAGAGAGAGCTCTGTATATGTGTGTGAAATGCCACTGTCTACACAAGTTATCCATTTGTATGACTGTTGCTTTATAAATCAGGCATTGCTCCTTAACAGAAAATCTGTCTTCTCTAGTTGGAAGAATGCAGGTCGAAAAGCAAAGGAGTTGCTAAGGTTGGAGGGTTTGAGCTACAGGGAGAGGCTGAATAGGCTGGGGCTATTTTCCCTGGAGTGACAGATGCTGAGGGGTGACCTTATAGAGGTTTATAAAATCATGAGGGGCATGGAAAGGATGAATAGCCAAGGTCTTTTTCCCGGAGTAGGGGAGTCCAAAACTAGGGGACAAAGGTTTAAGGTGAGAGCGGAAAGATTTAAAAGGGACCTAAGGGGCAACTTTTTCATGCAGAGGGTGGCACGTGTATGCAATGAGCTGCCAGAGGAAGTGGTGGAGGTAGTAACAATTCCAACATTGAAAAGACATTTGGATGGGTATATAGAAGAGAAGGTTTAGAGGGATACAGGCCAAATGCTGGCAAATGGGACTAGATTAATATAGGCTATCTGGTTGGTGTGTATGAGTTGGACTGTAGGGTCTCTTTCCATGCTGTACGGCTCTATGGCCCTTTAGGAGTGAAACTAGGAATTTGCCCCTCAACATACGGAGGGTTGAGGGGAATGTGGGTGAAGGTAGCCAATGGAAGTTTTATCCTTGATACTTTGTTTTAGCTAGGCATATGAACAGACATGAATCAAAAACAGATAAATGGAGTTAAGGCTTGGATCAGACAATAATTTAAATGAATAGTGATACTAGCTCACGGGGCTGAATGGCATCCTGCATTTCCACTAAAAGAGTTACTTTTGGTGGGATTTGTAAGACAATTGGATCTACTTTCTCCCCACCTCCCTCGCTTGCTTACACATCTGGCACTCCTATTGCCAACCTGAGTTGAAACCAGCCATGGCGTGTGGGGCTCAGACCTGGCATGGTGTGACACTAGATGTTGTCATTACCCAGTGGGACAGGAAAGGAGTTCATTTCATACTGTTCATGAAAGCAGGGAGAATGTGTTCCTATTTTTCCTTCTGAATATATGAAATATTGATATGTAATATCAAGTATCTCTATAATGCTGAGTTCATGGCCAGATGGAGTAATATTGTACTGATAGTTCTAGCAGCCAGTCTTATTGTGTAACACTTGGCACAGCACAGATATAAACGTGAAGGATCCATTTCACAGTTATTCTCATTGCAAACTAACACGTGTACAAGTTTCATTCAAGCTCTGTGACCAAAACCTGCGAGCAGTTGAGAAAAGCATGATTTGATGTGTGATTTTACATTCTTTCAAATTTGTCCTCGGGGTGTGAACATGTCTTGCTGTCCATTTTGAACTGACTTTGAGTCTGAAGAAGGGTCACGGGATTCGAAAGGTTGGCTTTGCTTTCTCTCACCATCAACGCTACCAGACTTGCTGAGTTTCTCCAGCTATTTCAGTTTTTGTTTCTGATATCCAGTATCAACAGCTCTTGTTTTTGTTTTGTTGTTGTGTATCTGGCATTGAGCTGCTTTCTTGAACCCGTGTGCTGTATTGTGCTGGTACAGCCACATTGCTGTTGTGTAGCAAGTATCTCGGATCCAGCAACAGTGATGGAACAGTAATATAGTTCCACGTTTCGCAGGCAAGGGCATGACTTGGAGAGTGAAGTGCAAGGGGTAGTGTTCACATCCTCTACTGCCCTTCTTCTTTTAGGTAATAGAGGTTGTGGGTTTGGAAGGTGCCATCAGAGGATTGTTGGTGAGTTGCTTCGGCACTTCTTCTAGATTATACACACTGTTTCCATTCTGTGCTGATGGTGGAGGGAGTGAATGTTTATGGCAGTAGACTGGGTGCTGATCAAGTTGACTGTTTTGTCTTGGATCGTGCCGAGCTTCTTGAGTAGTTTTGAAGCTGTGCGCATCCACATTAGTGACGGGTATTCATCACATTCCCAACTTGTGCCTTGTAGCTGATGAACAGGCTTCAGGGGGTCAGGAGTTACTCATCACAGAATTCACACACTCTGCTGTTCCTGCAGGTGGATGGTCCTGCAGATCAATAGTAATGACCAGAATGTTTATGGTGGGTGTTCAGCATTAATGTGTTTATTTACATTCTCTCTTGTTGGAACTGGTATTATGCAGCCTAGCATTTAGGCAGCACAAATGTTACTTATCTCTTCTGAGCACAAACATGAATATTGTCCATATCTTGCTGCATACAGGCAGGACATACTTCAGTATCTGAGGACATGCAAATAGTGAAACACTATGCAATCATCAGGGGTAACACAGTGTGGAGCTAGAGGAACACAGCAGGCCAGGCAGCATCAGAGGACCAGGAAAGTTGATGTTTCGGGTCAGGAATCTTCTTCAGACAAGACCCTTTTCCTTGGTCTGAGATTGAAAATTCTGAACTTTGTAACATGCCCTCTCCAGCCTGCCATCTACAAGACACAGATTAAGATTGTGATGGAATACCATTCCAGTTTCCTGGATGAGTGCAGTTCAAGCAGCACTCAAAAAGAAAAATTCAACATCACCTTGGACAAAGCAGCCTGCCTGATCAGTACCACATTTCACCATCTGGAACATTCACTCCCTCCACCACCAGCATCCCAGAGCTGCATTAGGTGCCATCTACAAGATACATGGCAAATATTTGACAGCATCTTCCTAAACTGTGATATCCACTCCCTAGAAAAAGAGAGGTAGCAAGAACGTGGAATTACTACCCCCTACAGGAAACACCATCCTATTGTGACAATCATCATTCCTTCATTGTCAGTGGGGCAAAAATCCTTGAACTTCCTGGAAAACAGCATTGTCAATATGTCTTATTGACTGCAGCAGTTCAAGAAGGTCCCTTCTCAAAAGGTAATTAGGAACGGACACTAAATGTTGGCATTGCCAGCAACTCTCACTCCCCACAGCTGAACAAAATGACAAGCCCCTTTTGTGGTAACAGTCCCCGCTTCAACAAAGCTGCAAACTATCCAAGGGAAGAAAACAAAACATTCCATTATTTATCAAATTCTTAACATTTGTGTAAAAGAATGTTTATCATGTCAATGGTAAGGAGTGAATGAAAGATACTGAATGATGATCGCATAGTTCTGTGATCCAGAGGGAGATCAGTTTATGTATCATAGCAACTTTCTCATCAAATCATTGCTCCTTTCACTTTCTGAAAACTCCCTCATAGAAGTATCTTGAATCACTGCAGAAAACTTCCCAGAATTTTGGATGAGACAAATAGCCAGTAGGGGCCACCTCCTGTGGGAATTATTCAGGAATTTCACAGATAATCTTTCGGCCCTCCCATTTCCTCCTTCTCCGACACCCTCCCTCCCCTCTCCTCTTGGTGACACTTCCTCTGACCCCTCAACTGACACAGTCACCATGTCTTCCTGATATGAATGGCTCAATGTTTTGATAAGCTCCTGTTGAGATGCCAGTGCTAACTAATGTGCTGCGGGAGGTGGGGGGCTTGCCTTTCTTGTGAACAGATCGCAAGGACGTTTGCTGCTATATCTGAGAGCTGTTGTTTCTGGATCAGCAACTGATATTTGAAATGTTGTTCGTACAAATGTTTTCACTCCATTAAAACCAAGCACAATGACATTCTGCTGGTGAGGAATTTCTATTTGCAAGCCATACATTTTTGATTGTTTTCCATTAAGGTATAATTGTGATTGGCCCACGCTTGACCAGAGATCCAGAGCTGAGTCTTTTGTTATTTTGTTTCATTCTGAGTTGCATTGGGTTTCCTGGATGGTTTCTCACTGCAAGGTCTAACGGGTTTTCTCGGTGTATTTTACCAAACTGACCTCATTATCTACCTACTCCACCCTTGTGACTCTCCCTTTAACCAATTCCAGCCCCATCTTACCATGCAGCACTCAAGGAACATCTTGCCATGGATGTCCTGGAATCACCCAGCATCCCTGGCACTGGTGGCATCTTTAAAAGTCCATTGTGCACCCAGGCTGGCACCGTCAGCCTGGAGCTGCCCTGCACAGTTCCTGACATTTGCTCCAGACATGACACAGAGGAATCTTTGTACGCAGTGTCCTGGAATTCCTTCAGGATGGGGAGAGATGTCCTTTTGCCCCAGGACAAACAGGAGATTCCATGTGACCAGCCCATACCAGCTCAGTCTGAGTTTACCACCCACCCAGGTTGGTGCAGCAATGTAAGAGGAGGGGGAGTTTAGGAGGAGTGGGGTTTGGGAGGAGTGGGGTTTGGGAGAGATGGCGGGCTTTTGGGAGGGGAGGAGGGGGGTTCTGGGAGAGGAGGGGGTGGTTTGTGGGGTGGGGGTTGTGGGACGGAGAGGAGGATGGGTGTAGGAGGGGAGGAGTGGGGGTTTGGGAGGGAAGAGGGGTTGTGGGAGGGGGAGATGTGGGGTTTGGGGGCGAGGAGGAGGGGAGTGGTGTTTGAGAGGAGCGGAGTGGGGTTTGCAAGGGGAGAGGAAGATTGCTGTTTGGGAGGGAAGGAATGGGATTTGGGAGGGGAAAGATGTGGCAACAAGTTAAAGCTATTAGCTAAGGGCAGGCTCGGGTGGGGCTTAAATGCCTGGAGGCTGTAAGAGAATGGAACAGGTAACCTGAGTCAAAAGGGATGACTATATTGTGAGAAAGACAGAATTTGCAATTGTATAATGATTTCATAACCTCAAGATACTCTAAAGTGCTTTAGAGCCGATGTAGACTTTCTTGAAGTGTAAACGCTGTTGTAATGTAGGAAACACAGCAACTAATCTGCAGGCAGTTAGCTCAGATACAGCAATGAGAAAATGAGCAGATTTATTTTGAATAGTTTTAATTTGGTGATAAACATTGGTCCTAAACATTGCAAATTGGTACCATTGGTTCTTTTGCATCTACCTGAAAGGGATTAAGATCAGCCTTGATTTAACATCTAAACTGAGAGACTACACCCCCTAACAACAATTGAGTGTAAAACTTTCAGAAGTTTCAGTAATCTTTGTTGAAATTACATGCTCACATCTCTGGTGTGGGATTTGAACTTCTCTGAAATGAGAGCGCTTCAAGCTACAGGTCATTCAACTCTAGAATCATGTGGTATTTGATCTTTTAAAGAAGGGACTTAGAGAGCCAGAAGCCAGTCCGAGAGAAAAGAAATTAACTGTCACCCAGACTGGGGATTCAGAACTATTCTGTTTCCTTCTGTCACTCAGTTTTGACATCCTCCTAAGAACCCCATGCTGGGAGGTTTTAAGTTTACCCCTTACCCCACCTGTCCAGGATCCTAACAATTTTGCGGCTATGAAAGTAGACAGCGACAGTTCCCAGTGCCTGTTTCCAGCAGATTGTGCAAGTCTCCTGCTTTGCACCTGAGGTCATCCTGAGGGTCAGAGAACGGGAGGTTGCAGTTAGAGCTGCAATTATACGGAGGGTTAACTTTCTGGGGTCAAGTGCTGAGAGTTTGAGCTTTGAACTCTGACCCTGTACCTGACTATTTAGTAGAGTCAGCTGTAAAGAGTTGAAAAGAGATTAAGTGTTGACATGAAACACAGAGCAACAGTTGGGATCCGTAACTTATTTGATATCCTTGGGTACAACTAAACTTTAGTGTATTTAAACATGAGGTGAATCCTCATCTTGCCTCCATGTATATCTATATATTACACATATTGTATGTGTTATATAGGTGTACAATATGCAATCAACAACAATTTTCACTTACATGCATTGTGATTAGTTAGCTTACCATCAATTTCTCAAGGGCAGTAGGGAATGGGCAATGAATACTGGCCTAGATGGCAAAGTCCACATTTCATAAACAATTTTTAAATAATATCTTCAATGTTCAAAACCCAGTGATTTACTGGAATTCACATTTTGATTCCCAAGTGTAGATGATCTCAGAATGCTTTACAGTTGAGTGGGAAAAGGGTGCACTTACCTTTAATCATTAGGAGGAAGACGAATGTGGAGAGGTTATCCTGGAGAATGAAAGGTGGAAGGGTGGGGCTGAGGAAGAGGGATCTGAGAAACTTTTTTCAAAGCAAGGAAGAAGATGTCAACATGAAGCAAAGCTGTTCGACTGATCTAAAGGGAGTGGCTGTAAATGTTGGAATGGAGGGAATGACTGATGAGGATGTAATGGTACGTTTTTGGAGCATTTATGTGTAGACGTTAACACATGTTTGTGGAGATCTGGACATTGACCATAGGGAGCTTGTGGAGCTCAGACAAGATGGAGCTGATCAAAGTTACTGTATTGTTATGGACAAAGGCTCTTTGAGGAGTCGAATCTTGTAGAGTTAGAGGATGCTGGAGAACCTCAAACTTTGAAATGATAAAGGCCAGTGTTTTTGTAGCAGGAAATGAAAGATAGGTTGGGGGTGGAAATGGAAACAAAAATGTTTTTTGGTAATGAAACTGAGTTGGAGATTAATCAGGACATCAAGATTCCAATGACTTCCCTGGGATGGTAGCCAGAAAGGTTGGCAGGCCCCTACTTGTACAGGGGGCACACACTGATACACAAACAATATTCCCCTTGGTTGCTTATTATGATCAGGATTTGGACAATATCCAAGTTTGTGATGGCAACTGGCAAGAAACATTCACGCTACACAAATGTCAGACAATGACCAAGTACAATAAGAGACAATCTAATCACCACTCCTTGACATTCCATTGACCAGAAACTCAACTGGATCACTGACACTCAGTAACAGCAATACTGCAGAAATTCACCAAAGATCCTCAAACAGCACCTTCCAAACCCATAACCACTTCTATCTAGGACAAGGGCAACAGGTGTTTGGAAACATCACTATCTGCAAGTTCCCCTCCAAGCCACTCAGTACCCTGACTTGGAAATATATCATCATTCCTTCACTGTTGCCATGTCAAAATCATAAAATTCCCTTCCTAAGAGCAATGAGGGTAAACCCACAGGAAATGGACTGCAGTGGTTCAAGAAGGCAGATCGCTACCATCTTCTCAGGGGCAAATAGGAACGGGCAATAAATGCTGGCCCAGCAGACAACACCCATAGCCCAGGAGTAAATTAGAAAAAAAACACAGTAAAATTCCTTTCACCCATGTGTGTTATCATGCTTCTCAAGTATCACCTATCCAGAATTGGAAAAGCTATGTCTACACAGCTTATGGAATACTAACAGGAATTGAGGTGACAATACTTGATGTTGCTTCCTTCTACTCTACATGGACCCTTACATGCCATTTGTGAGTCAGAAGCTTGTGGGTTGTCGCTTTGTCTCAGAACAGAATGGAGGCTGGCAACTTCCAGCAGAGAGTTTAAACTGAGACCCCTGTCTGCCAGTGCCAATGGTCAAAACCCCCACATCACTTTTTGAAGTGGAGCAGTGTCCTGGCCAATTATTCTTCTTTTTAACAGCAGAAAAGTTACATCAAAATAGTGACCGGGTTCATTTATGCAACAACAATGAATAGGTGAAGGGTGATTTATGAATTCCTTTCTGAACCACCATAGAATATAGAACTGTACAGCACAGAAACGGGCCCTTCGACCCACAATGTTGTGCCAAACATGACGCCAGATTAAACTAATCCCTTCTGCCTCCCTTGGTCCATATTCCCCCACTCCTTGCATAATCATTTGCTTATCTAAATATCTCTTAAACGCCCCTATCCTATCTGCCTCCACCATCACCCCTGGCAGAGTGTTCCACACTCCTACCAATCTCTTCGTAAACAAGTTGCCCCTCGTAACTCCTTTGAACATTCCCCCTCTCACCTTAAATGCATGCCCTCTAGTTCAACTCTTGAGAAAAAAGATTCTGACCAAAATGACTTTTTTGAAAACTATCATTTCTTTTTACATTAAGAAATTAAATGTTCACCATGAAACTAAATTGCAAAAGCATGTGGACATGAAATGATGTCTTCTCTATATTTGGCCTAATGCTGGGATATATACTGTAGCAGGTGCTTTTGAAATCCTGCAGTGGGTGCAAAGTGGTTGCTTTTGGCTGCAGATGGAGTGTGCTGCTTCTGGACAGTCACCTCTCCTCCCTGTGTGGTGCTCTGTAGCTTTTGCTATGAAGCCTTATGTGATTATTCGATGATAATTGGTCACACTCTGGTGGCCTGATTTAACGACCGCGCATGTAGAGTTACGAAAAAGGGAGTAGAGAGAAAAGAAAAGTCTCGGAGCAGAACAGCTGTTGGGTGAGTTCATCTCCTGGAAGGGCCTCAACCCAGCTGTTGCTATCTGTATGTGTCAACCCTGCCCTGAATGGAGATTGATGCAACTGAGCACGTTCCTCGGGATGTCAGGTGGCGATTTCCTCTTATAAACCTTCCTTTGTGTCTTGAATTTCTTCTCCTTTTGTTGAAATGCACACATCACCCTTTTTCCTTGGCACGTACTTAGTCTTAATCAATGAGGTGGGGGGTGGAGAAGCCTGGCAAAGTTCCTGGTAGACTTAAGGGCAAGGCTTTTGGTTTGATAGCAGTGGGTTTATCATGCAAATGGACCGGCTGGGCATTTAGCCAAGGCATTTGTTAATGGTCAAAATATGGACAGCGCAAAAGTTTGAATTTGCATCAACTGCAGACTTTTCTGTAGATTTTAACTGTTTCCTGGTGTGTAGACAGAGAAAGTAACATGCAGCTCAGAATTCGTTTAAACTGTGATTCTATAATCTAATTCTAGTCATCATATATTCTCGTCGTGCAGTTCCTCCTTCTTTAATTTCAGCACATTCAAGCAATCTGCTAATAAGCTTCACCAATTAAGTGAAAAAAAAGCTTGCATTTATATTATGCCATTCACAACCACAGGATAAACCAAAGTGCTCTACAGACAACTAAGTTCTTTATTTTAACAGTGTATTTCACTGTTTTAGTATTAGAAAAATGAAAGCTATTTTGCACACAGGAAGCTCTCAATATCAGCAATGTGAAAAATGAACAGGTCATTTTAGTTTTTAGATTCTTTTTTATCAACCAGTTCTTACAAAAGTAAGTTGAGCCACTTTCCTGAACTGTTACAGTTGATGTAGGGTATTTACTTCCACAGCACCATTAGGAGAAAAGTTTTAGGATTTTGACCCAGCAACAATGAAGGACAGAGATGTATTTTCAAGTCAGGATGATCTCTGGCTCGGTGTGGGGGCTGTGGGATCTTGTAGATGGTAATGTTCTCATGCATCTACTGCCCTCAGCTTTCAAGTTTGCAAGGTGCTGACTTATCCAAAGGTTGGTGCAGAGTTTTATTCACATACTGCATAGTGGCTCGGTGGTTAGCACTACCACCTAACAGCACCAGGGATTCGGGTTCAATTCCAGCCTCGGGCGACCATCTGTATAGAGTTTGCACATTCTCCCTGTGTCTGTGTGGGTTTCTGCCCGGTTCTCCAGTTTCCTCCCACAGCCTAAAGATGTGCAGGTTAGGTGGATTGGCCATACTAAACTGTTCATAGTGTCCAGGGATGCGTAAGTTAGGTGGACTAGCCATGGGAAATGCAGGGTTATAGGGATAGGGTAAGGAGTCGGGTCTGGATGTGATGTTCTTCAGAGAGTTGGTGTGGACTCGAGTGGCCTGTTTCCACACAGTAGGGATTCTATGAATGCTGCATTGGATTCCAAGAGCCCTTTTTATATTGCTCTTGTTCTATGTTAACACTCCAGCGATGTCCTGGAATTAAATATTTACCTCCTGGGCACTGTCCCAGGAGCAAAATCACAGGGAAGTGACAATTTTGTTTTATACTGTTATCAGGGAGGCATGGAAGGTATATATCTGGAATCGAGCAGGAGGCCATGCCATTATATAAATAAAAGTAGGGCCTTTGGTAATGTTATGGAAGTCTTTGAAGTTTGTGTCACATGGAGACAGGGTGGTTAAGGCAGTGTTTAGCATGCTTGCCTTCGTTGCTCAGACCTTTGAGTATATGAGTTGGGGTGTCCTGTTGAGGTTGTCTAGGACATTGGTGAAGCGTCTTCTGGAGTATTGTGTCCAGTTCTGGTCACCCTATTATAGGAAGGGTATTATTAAATTGGAGAGGATTCAGAAAAGATTTACCAGGATGTTGCCAGGAACAGAAGGGTTCCACTTATAAGGAGAGGCTGGAGAGACTGGGACTTTTCTCACTGCAATTTCGGAGGTTGAGGGGTAATCTTATAGAGGTTTATAAAATCACGCTGTGTATAGATATGGTGAATGGCAGGTGTCTTTTCCCTCCGGTGGGGGATTTCAAAAATAGGCAGCATATTTTTAAGGTGAGAGGTGAAAGATTTAAAAAAGACATGAGGGGGTATTTGTTTTTACATAGGGAGTGATTTGTGTGTGGAATGAACTTCCAGGAAGTGGTGGATGTAGGTAAGTTACAACGTTTAAAAGACATTTGGATAATCACATGAATAAGAAATATTTGGAGGGATATGGGCCAAACACAGGCAGGTGGGACTGATTGAGTTTGGGATTACGGTCGGCATGGACTGATTGGACCAAAAGATCTGTTTCCGTGCTGTGTGACTCCACAAAAACTCCAGCAATAATTCCATTCACGGTTGTGAATCTGAATGCTTCCAACCCTTGTTTACAACGTTCAGTAACCTGAGTAACCAAGCATTATCAGGTTTCCTAGCTTTCTTTTTTGTAACAGATTTTCTTGCAACTTTAATGAGTCTGATAGAATCTGAAAGATTTAACAAGCAGAGGTCCCTCCCTCCAGAAGAAAGAAGGATGAGAGTCTGATAGAAATCTTTAAGATTATCACGAAGGTTCGGGCCGAGTACACAGGGAGAAAGTGTTTCCACATGTGAAAGAGTAAGAACAAGTGGGCACAGATTTAAAGTAATCGGCAAAAGTAGCAAAATGAGAAAAATCTTTTTCATGCAGTGAGTGGCTAGGGCCTGAAATGCACTTCCTGAAAACATGATGGCGGCAGATTCAATTGATGTATTCAAAAAGCAAATGAGACTGTTACATTTGAAAAGGAGCAAAGTTCAAGGTTAGGGAGAGAGACAGGAGAATGGCACATAGCGAATTGCTCATTCAAAGAGCTGGTGCAGATACGATAGGCCAAATGATCTCCTTCTACACTGTAGTATGAAGCAGTTTGATAGGGTGAGTGTTGAAAAGATTTTTCTGCCTCTAGCCATAATTATAACCTCGAATAAGGAATTTGGGAGTGAGTGCTTTATCATTGAGAGTGCTTAGATTGTGAAGCTTGCTACTACAATGAGTAGTTAAGGCCCATACAGGAAAATACATTTAAAGGAAAACTAGTTGGACACATGAGGGAGAAAGGAACGAAAGGATGTGCTGAGAAGTTTAGATCCGACAGCGAGAGGAAGCTCAGATGTAGCATAAACTCTGGCACAGACCGGATGGTAGGGAATAAGCTGTTTCATTGCTTCGAGTTCCATCCTGTTCTCTTTTTAACTGGTGACTGGCTATACAAGACCAAAGATCAGAAATGGGTAACATTGACTTGCAGCTCAATGCCAATATAAAAGCAATTGATCTATACCTGGTTTTCCTGAGAGGAAAATGTGGTAGATTAAAGGATGGATTCTGCCTGTGCTTTCCAGTCTACTGTTCTAGCTACACAATGCAGCAATGGTAAATGTATTTGCAACAAATTCTTTTTGTCAATTGAGAGAGCATCATGTTTAATGGGAACACCTCAGAACAATTGGGTTAGATTTAACAGTATTCATTCATAGGTATGTCAATATATTGGTTCCAATATCTTTTTAACTTTATTGATATGTATCCTTGCAGACATTTCACCTAGCTATACAATAACCCTGCTGAAAACAGGCAGCAGTTAAAAAGATTTCCAATTTTGGCTTCAGCTAGCTCAGTCAAACTGCCTGGAACTCCTCCCTAAACCAGACTTTATGCAGGTCACCTTCATACCTTCCACTCCCCTAACTATCCAGAAATCACCTTATTTTCTCCCCCTTCAGTGACTTAAGTTTCTTTTTCTGCATTAAATTAAGCTTTCAATTGCTGTTCTTGGAAAACATACACGTTTCAAGTCAAAAGGTTGTAGGTTCAAATCTCACTGCAGAGACTTGAGTACATCATCCAGGCTAACAATTCTATCAGGATGGAGGAGACATCATCTCTTGCATGTAGTGTTAAACCAAGGTCATGTCTGTTCTCTCAGCACTAATTTAAAAGCAGTCAAGGGAGTTTCCCCAGTACGTTAGCCAATAATTATCCTACAACAAATATCACGAAAAGAAAGAGATGATCAGGTTTGTTATCACTTTGGTGTACTTTGATTCTTGCTATGTGCAATGTGACTGCCAGGTGTACTACATTACACTAGTGACTAAACTTGAAAAACTATCTGTTTCATTTTAAAGCATTTTGGAATGTCCTCAGCTTGTGAAATTTGCTCCTGAAATGCTTTCTGTAGAATTTCTTTAAACATGTAATCTTTGTAGCGGACCTTTTCTCTGTATAACTCCACCTCTTCGCCTTGCATTTTGTCCCTTTGGTGATGGGATTGTTTTGTTAAAAGGAAGAACTTACATTTATGTAGCACCATTCATGCTCTCAAGACGACCCAAACTGTTTTCTGCCAATGGGATACTTTAGAAGTGAAACTACTGTCAAAACGTAGGAAATGCAGCAGCCACTTTATACACAGCAAATGCACACAATGAGGAAGGGTCACCGGGCCCAAGACGTTAACTCTGTTTTCTCCCTCACAGATGCTGCCAGACCTGCTGAGCTTTTCCAGCAACTTTGTTTTTGTTCCCACAATGAGATAATAGCCAGATAGTCTTCTTTGGGGTCGTGTCAGTTGAGAGCTAAATATTGTCAGGATACAACTACTTTACTGCTCTTTGAGATAATCCAATGGAGTCTTTTACATCTGCTGTAGATGATTAAAGTTTTAACTGAAAGCTAGAGTGTCCAATAGTGTGACACTCCCTCCATCTTGCACTGGAGTTCTAGCCTGATTCATGAGCTCGGGTCTTAAAATGGGATTTGAACACACAAGCTTTTGACTTATGACAAAGAATGCCATAGGTTTGTATCAGCCTTGCCTGTATTTTTGTTCTTTTCAGACAAGTGACTTCATTGCAAATTGCCATAGATTCTTAAAATACAGAAGCTAAGAGGTTTACTCTCAAAATAGATGCAAGCTTATGCACTGGACCATTGCATATTCTTGATGCGTGAGATTTAAATGCATAGCACTGTGGAGCAGAATGTACTGTTCAAAATCACAGGACTGTGAAACGAAAAGAAAATATTTACAAGAGACACCAAGGTGTTTAAGATGTCAGGGATGTTGTGTTACGTTTCTGAACTAAATCTGAATAAATCTCAAAGCTGATTGATCTACAATTTAGAGTCTGATGCATTGTATACAAAAAAAAGACTTGGTTGTCTTTTTGGTCTTCCTGTCAATTCTACCTTCCAAACTGTTTTGGTTCTCTTACACAATCTTTTCACATTTTCCACACAATAATTATTGCCCTGAATTTTGTTCCTGAAATGACAAAGTCTGAAACACAGCAGCGCATTCTCCCCAGCACCTTCATGGTCTTGAAAACACGAGAAAGCTCTGTGATTTGTCTTCATCTCATCATATTCCAGATTCTCAAAGCTGGGGATCTTTTTCCATTCCTTTATCTTGCCAGCCACTTATAGTCTTCAGACCTTTAAAAATATATTATTCTTGTGATCCTAGGGCCTCAGGTTTAATATCTAATCTAAAGTGCACTGCTGACAGTGACCCCACTCCCTCGCTACTGTATCGACATGCCAGCCTGGATTATGTGTTCAAGCTGATGGACCCACTGGAGTGTAGAAGGTTCAGAGGAAATCTGATAGAAGTTTATAAAATAATGAGACATATAGATAGACTTAACAGTATCTGTATTTCCCCTAGGATGGGCAATTTCAAGACTAGGGAGTACCTTTTTTAAGGTGAGAAGAGAGAGATTTTAAAAAACACATGAGAGGCAATTTTGTATCAGAGATAAAAGGTACTGCAGATGCTGGAGAATCCGAGATAACAAGCATGGGGCTGGATGAACACAGCAGGTCAAGCAGCATCATAGGAGCAGGAAAACTTGACGTTTCGGGCCTAAACCCTTCATCAGAAATGTTCATCCAGCCCCATGCTTGTTATCTGAGAGGCAATTTTGTTTTACACAGGGAGTGACTAGTGTGTGGAATGAACTTCCTGAGGAAGTGGTGGATGCAGGTACAATTACAATGTTTAAAAAATGTTTGTATAAGTACAGGAATAGGAAAGGTTTGGAGGGATATGGGCCAGGAACGGGCAGGTGGGACTAGCTTAGTTTGGGATTATGTTCGGCATGGACTGGTTGGACCGAAGGGCCTGTTTCTGTGCCATTTGACTCTATGAATCTATGACCGAGATGTAACCCACAAATGTAACAGGCAAAAATGAGCTGCGGCTGACACGTCCACAGATGTATTGGGAGTGAATACCCAGACCCAATATCAAGCTGACAATCCTGAGTCAGCTATCAGTACAGCCAATCCTCTCTTCTCAAATGTCCCTCAGAAAAACACATCCTATTGTCCTATGTCGTAGTTCCCATATAAACTATACTCAAGCTTGTTTGAGTGACCGTTTCCAGTTTGTGTAACATTAAACCCATTCCCACTTAGAAATGCATTGAGCCTGTTCAAAACTATTTTGATTGGATCATTTCAGCCACTGAAGGGAAAAATCTTCAAGAGTGATCAATAGTCAGCCTGCACAATTTTTGAAAGTGTAGATAAATCCTTCCTTCCTGCAATGGTATATAATGGATCCTTGCACTTCCCTTGGGGAAGTGACTTTGGAAGAGAACAGGATTGATTACTCATGGGACTCATCCTTGGTTGATTCCTCATGGGAGAGAAGTTGGGTGATGGTGCTATGTGGGAGGGTGGCAGTATTCTTTGGGGTTAACATCACGGTGTGGAGGGAAGAACTGCATGGAACAGCAATTGATTTGTTACGACATAACAAGCTTCTTGATTTCTTGCTGTGTGGAGTTTGCACGTTCTCCCCGTGTCTGCGTGGGTTTCATCCGGGTGCTCCGGTTTCCTCCCGCAGTCCAAAGGTGTGCAAGTTAGGTGCATTGGCCATGCTAAATTGTCCTGTGGTGTTCAGGGAAGAGCAGGTCAGTTGGGTTAACCACGGTAAAAATCCCATGCGTGGTTACAGTGAGGGGTGGGTCTGGGTGAAGTGCTCTTCACACGGCCTGTGCAGACTTAATGGGCTGAATGGCCTCTTTCTGAACTGTGGAGCTTCTACAATTCTATAACTGACAAACTTCTCTCTCCTTCCCTTTCTCACTCTGTCCTTTTCTTCTTCTTTCTCTGTGAATTTCTCAGATAGGAACCGGAATTGGCCAATCAGTCCCAAGAGTCTGTTGTGGCATTCAGTTTGGTCACAAGCCAGTCAGATTAAAACAATGGTGGGAAATGAACAAATTATTATTTTTATCATAGGTATTTACAAAGAATATTTCAGGCTACTTGGCTGTAAGTTCTAATGACATTGTTTTTTACAAGACCGACATGCTGCTGAGGACAGACATTCTAACTTTGGTTAAAACAAGGTCCTGTAATGAAGTCTGCTTGGGCATGGATTGAGTCTGAGCTTAACTCAAAACCTTTTGGTGGGCACTGACATGCTAGCAACGGAATCATGCTATCCATTCCATTGCATTCCCAAGTCAATCAGAGGCGTCATTTGATGATTATGCCTGTAAACAAATCCAGTTAATCAACGTTGTGTGAATTTTTTTGAGATTTCCAATTAACAAACCTGCAAAACCTTCCTACATTAAATCATACCATCACAAGAACATTTTCCTTAAATTAATCATTAGACATTCAATAAAATTGGACAAAGTGCCACCATTTCTACCTACTAGTGAAGAAATAAAACACATTATTCTGAGCACAAGTTTAGCACCAAGGGCATGCATTCTGACTTTAACTTAAAGCACAACATTCAATGTAAGCTGATGTAACAAATCAGAGCGACAGACAGGGTAGCTATCTGTGATAGGTACGGCTTTCCCTATAACATCTTTTGAGATATGCCGGAAACATAGAATGATGAGCCCTTGTCAACCTTTGACCCTTAGAATATCTGTTACTTTTCCAAGTGAGAGATATTGGAATTCAGACAAGGGCTGGGACTGTGTCGTGACAACTTGTAGGTTCCTGGGCCTGTTGCATGTCGTTTAACTGATAGAGATGGAATGCTATGATTTGTCAACAACTTCATAACGGTTGTGTCATGCAACCCCCAAGATGGTAAAAGGCACACGATGCTCTGTCGTCCAACTTATGAACACCCATACTTATGAGCATGATCCCGTACAGGAGAGAAATTTTAAAGATCCAACATTCAAACATTTCTTGTTTTTACGACCAGCTACTTTGTATTGCCCTGCATTGTGTTCCGACTTGCGTACAAATGGAATTAGGAACAGAATGCAACTTGGCCACTGCCCAGACTGAAAAAGTTAGAAGTAGCTCATTGAGTGGTTCAGGGAGTAACTGCACTGCCTTGGTGGAGTGCTTGAGCCACTCACGCCAGGAAGGGTAAACTTTCATTCTTAGGCCCAGTCAACTTCGCTGACTTAGACTTTCCCTCAGTGCCATGGTGCTAGATACAGTGTGGAGGGGTTAGGAGGTGATAAGCAATTAATTCCACGCTGGTCAATATTCCTGCATGAAATCACAATTGTCAAGTTAAGGGCATATTTGGACTCAGCAGTAGTGTTCTTTTCATGCTTGAATAGCCTGATTACATATAGCATATGCCCTACTATGTGTAAAATTTGTGAAGAAGTGCTGTTGGATTGGAACACAGCCTGTTCATTTGCAGGGATTTTATGGAGTCTGCAGGAGCAGTGTATGCAGCGTGATTTCAATAGGCTGGACATGAAACCTCAGTTTGCTGATGGCAGTGGAAACAAAGCCAGAAGTGTGTTTGTGGCATTTCAAGCTTTGCACCGGCCTGTGGTGGGTTCACAGTTGACATACATGTTCTCCTTATCGCCAACGTTTAGTTGTAGCATATATTCTGCAAAGAAAGTTAATTTGTCTTTAAATTGGATATGACGTTTTACAAAATGGTTCCCAGGGGTCACATGACTACTGTTGTGGACTCACCTGGTGTTGGAGCCATAATGAACGTTTCCAAGGGTAAACAAAAGCTCATTGACACTGTTTTCCCTGGAGGTGTAAATGGATCTTCCTATTTCACCAAAAGACTGAGGAACCATCCAAGCTAATGACCCAGCCAGTTAAAAAGTTACCTCACCTGGTCTGTGTTCCAGATCGTGTCCAAACCAATACCTAACATGGAAGCACTGTTTGGTCGTTTAAATTTAAAAGTATTTTGAAATTTTTAACAGGACAAAATTCTGGCCATGGGCAATAATTCTGTTCAGCGACATGAGAGGAATCTGATGACCATGAGAGAGATTTCTTTGAAATGGCTGTTGCTTTGGATCAGGGAAACACAGGAAGGCTGCTGTACTGAATGTGGCTACCAGAAGCTGTGGTTCTCAAAGAGCATTCCCTCACTCCCAGGACCTGTCCACCTGGGAGTTGGGGGGCAACCTTCAACTATTCGACTGTGGATGCCATTGCAGCTGCTGACTCTGAATTCGAATTTCCAACCACCTTCATTTCTGACAGCAAACTTTCAAGCAGGCCAGGCCTGCGATCATATTAGAGAACAATCTTGTTTTCTTCATACTTAACATTTTAACCTCACCAGAAGCACAAAGATCTAAAGTAATAGCTTTATCCTATTTTACTCAAGTAAACTTCAGCCATAGTTGTCTAATGAGCTAACCTTTCATCTTGGTTAAAGTATAAAGTTGGGCTGCTGGATATTTTAAATCGAAACTCTTAAAACAAAAACAAGCTATCTTATCCAACTTTTAGTTCACTGACAACTCTAAGGATCTCCCTGGTGGGTGGCCATGATTGTGTCAAGAATATTCATTAGCATAAAGTATTTTTTTAAAATGAGATCCTACCCTTCAGATAAAGTCAGCGTTGGATGAAAATCTTGTGGCAGTAGGTTCACATTTGCTGAAAGGTGGCATTCACCCAGTCAGCTTTGTGCAGTTGTATGAAAGGCTTGCAGTTTTAAAACATAAGGAAGTGGAACAAGCAATACAAACCTTTGTATAGAGGCTGGGTACAGGTCAGGATGAGTCAATAATGAGAGAACGGTGTCAGGGATCGGAGGAGTCAAGTGGGAAGTAACTGGCAATTGAGTGCGGTGGAGAGGTTTAGGGAGGTTGGCAAGAGTCACTTAAGATGAAAGAATGAGCGGCCTCAAAGTCAGTATCAGAACTGTCCAATTTTGGATCCATCACAGTGTTGCCTACCCAGGCCTTAAAGGGCCTTACATTCACCTGCAACATTGCAATCATCAATGACCGAAGACAATGTCCTGTAGTATGAATGGAACGGAGGGTCAGCAAAGTCTGCAAATGTTGCCGTCTCCCACACAGGGGTGACTTCGTGAACATTCAATAACAAGTAGATAAAAAAAACAACACCACATCTTCCAAAATCAAGGAATTGCCCCTGACTCCCCTGTAACCACAACTGCATGCCAGTCCATTTAACTTTAACCTGACAGAGGAAGTGGTAGATCCAGCCGCAGTTAGAACATTAAGAAGACATTTGGACAGGTACACGAATAGGGAAGATTTAAACGGATATGGGCCAATCACAGGCAATTAGGACTGGTACAGTTTTGGAAAATTGCTCAGCATGGATGTGGCGGAGTGAAGGGTCTGTTTCCGTGCTGCATGACTCTTTGACTCTACTCTCAACAAATCACAATAAATGCGTAAGAAATGTATTGATATTTAAAAGTGAGATTGAAAAAAAGCCCATGGCTTTCTTTACGCTCTCAAACATTGTGCTAATGGAAATGGAGTAGGGCAGGAAGGTTTGGACCATGACGCAGATCCTCTGTTGGACCAGGAGGTTCTTTTGTATGTACCCAAAGCTGCAGCATAGTTAACTGACTATATGTCCCCTATCATGGAGTTGCACATATCACCCGTACATCCCACTGACATTTTGAACTTTACTTGTAATCGTGTGGGGAAAGGGCAGGAGAGGGCGAATGACCTTCACATCTGGTTTGACCTCTGGCTGTGACAACCACTGACAGAGCTCTGTCCACTGACACGGTTGATGCCTCAATGATAGTAGAGAGGCAGCACTAATCTACTGGAATAGAATCAGAGATGTATTTTGGAAAGGCTGGAGTCAGAATCCAGGAGCAAGTGGTTTGATTCAAGATTAACAGCAATGACCATGTAATGCAGGAAAACGAATGTAGATATGATCAACATATGTCAGTAATCAGCTCAGGTGAACACCAGTGCTTCAGTGTTTCTATTTTACCTGCCTCTGTATTGCACAATAATGTTCGAAGACCCACTGTGGTTTGAGTTCAGCAGAATTCAGAGCTCACAGCAGCAATTTATTTAAGGTGAACCCAGATAAGCACTTGACTGGAAAAGGAATAGAAGGATACATTGGTGGGGTTTATGAGGCATTGGCTAGACCAGCATTTATTGTCCAATCTGAATTGCCCTTCAGAAAGCGAGCCACCTTCTTGAACTGCTGAAGTGTATAGGATGAGATGAGTTATCATTTGAAGAGACTTATGTGGAACATGAGCAATAGAAACACCACCATTTGGTCTTGCATTGGAGATAGTTCAGAGAGCATTCACTAGGTTCATTGGTCGGTTGAAGGAGTCGTCTGATGGGGAAAGGTAGGGACTTTACTCTTTGGTTTTTAGAGTAATTAAACATAATAACATCTATTAAATTCACCTTGGGCGTTGTATATTTATAATTCCGAAAAAAATTGAACAGTTTGGTGGTCGCAGCTTTTCTGGAAGAGCCAGTCAACAGCGCCCTCCACTGGTAGAATCTGTGACCACATTCCCTTAGTCACCCCAACAACAGCTGACTGAGTCTAGGCACTGCCCTCCCATCCTTGCATTTTCACAAAGATCTTCCAGAAACTTGCTGCTGTTTACACGGGCCTATCACTTGATATTTCCTGCCGGCTGTCTCATGTCAACCCTGTTTTTCTAGCGTGAAATTGTGGGTTTAACAGGCAGTGACATGTGTGTCTTATATTAAAAAGGAAAGGAGGGAACTGACATCTTAAAGCCCAGCTGCTGCTGCACATATGATCCTTCCATTTTCTTGCTTGACAGTGAAAAAATTTTTTCATCTTTCACTCAGGAAACATTTTTAATTATAGTAGAAGGGCCAAACAATGTGCAGTTCATTCCATTAAAGTTTCTTACTTTGTACTGTTATGAAGGCTCATGATATATTACTTTTTGAGAACTTGGGTTCTAAAGCGAAGGAAAAATGGATTTCAGCTTTTCTGTTCTTGAAGATCTGACCTTTCCATTCAAAATTATTTTGAACATTGAGTTCAGAACAGCATTTACGAGAAGTTACACTTTGTCAGCTAAACATCCAGCAAGCGACTGGAGGAGAGATAATTGCTGACTGTAGTCTTGTGTTTTATGACCAACAGAGAGGGAGAGAGAGACAGAGAGAGAGAGAGAGATTGAAGGAGCCAGAAATGACTTCATGCAGCAGGAAGAGGCCCATCACCCAGCAGAGGTGGTGTTGTCCCCAAAATAGGCAAACCTGAAAGAGAAATACTTGAGATGAGACAAAAGCTCCCAAAGCAAAAGGATCTGAAGGTTCGAAGAGGAATATTCCCTATAAAGCCATGGGAAACATGGGGTTAGAGAACATGTTCAATGAACTGAATTTCAGATCTTTTTAAGGTTTTCCTGGAGAGACTTTAATTGAAGAAAATAGCATCTAGTGAATGCTGAAAGGAAGCTGATTACCGCTTGGCCAGATGAGCAAAATGCTTTAGTGTGAAGGTGAGAATAATTTTTCGCTGATGGTAGAGTGTATTGGTATTGCTGGGATAAAAACAATGGGATGAATCTCTTTTTTGATGCTGGTAATAGGATCATTCAAATAGTTCATGTTGAGTGTAATAGTTTGTGGATTTTTTTCTTTTGTGTAATAAGATTTTTATGTTTTTTTGTCAAAAGTGCTTTGACAGACTCTTGTGACTATGTCCAGTGACTGATCTCCATGGTAAACAAATATGAAAAATAAAACTCATGGTCTGTCAAGCCAAATTTCTCTCTGGGATCTGACTCGTCCAATATTACAATCAGTTGGCATTGCTCACAAGAT
Source organism: Ginglymostoma cirratum (assembly GCA_024137785.1). Taxonomy (NCBI): domain Eukaryota; kingdom Metazoa; phylum Chordata; class Chondrichthyes; order Orectolobiformes; family Ginglymostomatidae; genus Ginglymostoma; species Ginglymostoma cirratum. The sequence goes on from JAHRHZ010000022.1 coordinate 22,532,506, forward strand.
AATAGGATGACAGTGGCCATCTTATATTATCCATACATTAACATTATATCCTGGCCATTGTTTCCATCATGATTTCAGAATCCACACCCTGAACTCCATTCCAAAGGCTAACTATACAGTATAAGAAGAATCTCTAGTCATTCTGTGCTGTATTTACCTTTTATTACAATTTCCCTGCTCTTAATTGTCCTTATTGTCCATTTCCTGTCATAGCTTGCATTTATAGTGACTCTGATGTTCTTGAAAAATCTATGAACCAGCTGTGAGTTTATGTGCTGACTGACTCATGCTATATTTACGTTTAACTGTTGATAGGTTGAGGGAGCAGGAAGGGAAAGGGGCTGCTTTATTTTTCTAACATTTGTTTCACCAAGTATAAGAATCACAGAAATGACCCATTTGGCCTGTTGTTCCTGTGCTAGCTCTTTGAAAGTGCTGTTCAATTCTTCCTGCTCATTCCTCATAGCCCAGCATATGTTTTCTTTTAAAGTAGAAATTCAATTCCTTTTGAAAGTTGCTTTCACTGTCCTTTCTAGCAGTGCATTCCAGATCATCGTAGCTTGTTGAGTTTAAAAAAATTGCCCTCACTTTAATTTTTTTGCCAATTATCTTAAATCCAGACGATGGCCTTCTCGCCAATTTCTCTCTATCTACTTTGTGAAAACCTTCATAAATATAATAAAACCATGAACAGGAGCAACGGCACTCATGCTGGCTTGCAAATCATTTCTGGTAACTGGCTGTTTTCCCTTTTAATTGCATCTTGTTCCATTTCGAACCCTTGGGTTGAAGGTTGGTGGAGAGATGCCATGCCAGAACAGGCCAGAATGAAGGGTTTAGGAGGAGGAAAGGCTATTGGCTTGATGGAGGGTTGCATCAATGGAGAATGGCAAGGCCAGGGGAGAGGTTCAAATACAAGGAGTTCGGTCTGATTAACCCTCAATCATAGCTTATGTATTCACTCACTGTTGACTCGTATCAATTTGTGCCGCATTCTCGATATGGATTAATGCGTTACATCACCACAGGGAGATTCTTTGGACCCTATCAAGCAAACAGAAACTCCTTATTAAGTTTTTTTTGAATTGTGATCCGAATTTCTTAGACATGCCGATGCCTGATGTTGGACTGCTCAACAAAAGCTTTAAGTCTCATGGGATTTAACACGAAGATGTTATATCTTCTCTAAACTTTTAACCAGCCAGGTATTATCATCCAACACCGAACCAAAATAGCTTTAAAATGCTCCCCGATTATTCTGGGATTTTATTATCAATATTGTCTTTTGCAAAACACTGTATTTAATTTGATAACTAGTCCTGTCAAACATTTAGAAAACCCTTTCTGGGCCTGGTCTGTTTTGGTTAGTAATTACAATTGAGTCTCCTTGTTCTTGTCTGTTTTCAAAAGCTCAATGAGGGCCTCCCAACTTCAGATTGCTGAGAAAGATTTTACAAAAATATACATAAGAAATGCATCAAAGATGTGTTGAAATGTGAAAAAATGTTCTGACAGCTGACGTGAGTGATAGTGCAGAGTGATTGGGAAAGCCATCAAGTGTTTTTTTTGTACTGCACTTTTATTTCAAACCGTGATGAAGTGTTCACTCCACAGGTCTGTCTTTGGTCTCTGAAGATGCAGCCATATTTGGCAGGGACTGAAATGGAGTATCACCAAGCTGCTGATTTGCTATTTCCTTCCTGTCAGCTGTCTCCTTTTTGCTCATGAAATTACACCTTTCCAGAGGCATAGTTACTTCATTGTTCAAGGGTATCATGGGTTACAGGGCCAAGGTGGACAAATGGAATTAAACCATAACTTAGTTGAACACTGCTCTTTTCATTCATCTGTTTCTACGCTCTTTTTCTAGCCAGCCAATTCTTCACCAAAAATGACTGGTGATTCTACAGACCTGGGAATCGCTTGCCCTGTTTGATTGTGGAGATCACCAGAATGGAGTGATTCGTCTGGGGTTATTGCCCTTATTTCCATGTCTTTGGCTCCAGTTGGAACTATTCAATAAGAACAGAAAGAACTGCAGATGCTGTTAATCAGGAACAAAAACAAAGTTGCTGGAAAAGCCCAGCAGGTCTGGCAGCACCTGTGAAGGAAAAAACAGAGTTAATGTTTCGGGTCCAGTGACCCTTCCTCAGAACAGTTCTGAGGAACGATCACCGGACCCAAAACGTTAACTCTGTTTTTCCCTTCACAGATGCTGCCAGACTTGCTGGGCTTTTGGAACTATTCTAATGGTCTTCTGGCTGGCCCCCCATTATCCATACTCTGTGAAATGTAACTCATATCCTAATTGACACCTGGACCTGTACTCCCATCATCTCTTTGCTCCCTGAGTTCCTGGTCCAACAGCACCTCAGACTGGAACTTCTCATTCTTGTTTCCAAATATCTCCCTGGCCTCACCTCTTCCTACTTTTTTATGACTACTACTAGCCCTGCCTCTTAATTTCACCGCCATGCCTCCAGCCTTCTGGATCTGTGCTTCCTAGTTCTCTCCCAATTTCCCTGTGCCTTTGTTTACTTCCCTCTCAGTCAAGATCCCCGACAATGCCTGTCTCCATGATATGGCAGGATGTTAAATTCTGTCTGATGGTGTTCCTTTGAAGCACCCTGGAAATTATTTCCTAGCTCCCTTCCCCCTCCCCCATTTCTGAAGAAGGGTCCCGACCAGAAACATCAACTTTCCTGCTCCTCTGATGCTGCCTGGCCTGCTGTGTTCCCCCAGACCCACACTGTGTTGTCTCTTGCTACCTCTGGAAATTTTCAAGTTGTTGTTATTATGGGGTATCACTTGCAGATCACTTGCAAATTAAAATTTCACTATGTACTATGGTGGGTTTTGATTCCATGTCCACAGAATTTAAGACTGGGTTTCTAAAATACTGGTCGCGAAATTAGCACAACACTGCCTAGAGACACTTTGTAAATGCAAGTTGTTGGAGGTAAGCTGATTGCTAACTGACCTAACTTTTGTCCTGTGGTGTTTTGAAGAAGGATATCATGTAGAGGTTCAGTTGGGTGACGAATCATAAACATAGATATACTTCAAATTTTTCTTTGGTTCAGTGTAAAAACTCTTCAGGCTCAGAAAAGCGCATGGAGATAAAAATAAACTTATGTTGTGAAATGTGTAATGCTAATCGCCCTATAGATGAAACTGAGGCACATTGGACTGAAAAATACTAATCTGACAATAGATAGTTTATTCAATTATTGTTAGCTTATTGTTTGGGTTGCTACTTAAAGGCCATAGAGTAGACAAAGAGCAGTCTTACCCTGGTGTCTTATCCCAGAAACTAATGAAGAAATATGGTGCTGAGCTACTGAATCCTTCAAGCTTAATCACTCGTTGAGTTATACATTTTTTCAGTGACTTAAGTACGTTGTAATTAATGATCCTGTTGAGATCTGGGTCAACTTTTAAGTGTTGCAACTAATCCTGAGTGACATTCATCACCACTTAACCATTTGAAGACTTGTAATCTCTCGGTAGTAAATATAATCCAAGGGTCCTGGGTTTATATTGAGTGCAAAATTAAAGTTTGTGCCATTTTAGGATCATTCGCAGTTTTGGGAATCTAATTCTGGAATTCTCTCACTTTCACTGTGAAATCTGTAGAGCTATAACATTAAGTGTATTCTTTTTTTTGGAATTAGTTATCGTTTGTGTATATAGCACATACAATAGTACAGCACAGTAGGAGGCCATTCAGCCTCCCAAGCTTGTGCTAGCTGTTTTGAAGAACAGTTCAGTTAATCTCCATTTCTCGTCATCCACACCATTGCAATTTCTCTCAATTTTTCTAATATTATATTAAGCTACCCTGTACCACCCTTTCAAACATTGCATGCCAAATCCTAATAACTTGTTACATTAAAAAAAATCTTTATACAGTAACATTTTTGTTATCGAATGCACTCTGAGAATTGGTAGAGTTGGTTAATACAGAAATGTTGTCTGATGAGGAGTGACTTTACTCTGGACACAAGGCAAATTGATATTCTGTCTTTGTGGGGTTGATGGAAGAACTGGGGAATCAAGGATCTCAGTGTGGCAGGACATCACAGTGAAACCAACCATAACTGAACAGCAAACTGACACCATGACCTTTAGGCCAGCTTCTAAAACAAAAATCGAGCTGTCATTGTTCCGAGCCATATACCAGGCACAAAAACCAAAACCGACCCGATAATTTAGTAAATTCAATAGAAGGCCTCATAACAATTTTAACAGATTTGCAATGTACTGTTGTTACTATCGGTATCCTTCTTAAAACAATGCATTACCTGAACACTGAAAGATGTTCATGGCTAAACCATGCTGTCAGAAATTTCAGGTTTTTAGAGAATTCTGGATGGAATAATGATGGACAATACAAAGTTAAGTATCTTGCCTCTGGTTCTTTTGTCAGTCACATTAAACCTGTGCCCTCTGGCTATTGGTCACGGATTTATTGGATGCACTCCTCTTCATTGACTCTACTTAAACTGTTGCATAATTGCAAACACCTTTGAGATTTACTCTTCCCTGGTCTAAGGCAACCAACTCCAACTTCTTCTAGCACCCGCTGTATTTCATTCTTTTCCTTCCCTTCTGAGGCAGCTCTTTAGAGGTTTTACGAGGACTTGAATCAGTAAGGTCAGAGCAAATAGAGCTTTCAATTTGATACAGTTTTCCTAACCCAGCTCCAGACATGTGCATTGTCCCAACTGCTGGACGTAGCAAAGTGGCCAGACTCGGTGGACGATTCAATTTAACCCTTGTCTCTGGATGGGAAACCCAGGGATACTATGCAATATCCTTGTTCAACATTACATTCCACTGATTTCAATGAAGGCAAAAGTCTAATGGACTGTTAAAATCAGATCCCCACCCAATCCCATCAGTATCCTTGAAGGATGAGTTCAGTTAGAATTTATTCCAGATATGTCACTGTCCCTGAGGCTAGGTTGGAAAATGAAGCTTAAATTTCTAGAGAAATCACGTCATCCTCTAAAGGATAAGATAGTACTGTATCCATCTCCAAACTTAAATGTTGAATTCTGTCACAAACATATCCAGGCTCATTTGGCTTGACTGTTCCACAAACAGAAAGGGACACAATGCATTTGGCTGTGAGGAAGAAAGGTAGTGAAGGCATAACTCAGAGCTGACAGGCCATCACAATGCACCAGCGGAAGGACAAAGGTCGCCTACAACGTGAAGCTGCTTCATCCTGCTGCTGCAGGGGGGAATTCTATAGAATGGGGGGTAGGATAGAAGGAAGGGTTCCTCGCAAGATGGCAAGGTGCTGTTCTCTCTTGGTGTCAGGAGGAACTGTGAATAGAGCTGGCTAGAGGGGGAGCAGAGTGAAAGTGAATGGTGACTCACCCCGGGCCCCTGTGACGCATCCTACCCCCGGCTGACTCAATAAGAAAATTGGCAGGAGCTGGGTAACATGTTGCTTGGCCACCCCTCTGTCATCACAACAAAAATAAAACTGGTATTTCCCAGGATAGGAGCCAAATAGGCACATGCTGGATGTGAAATAAATGGTTTTTAGCTGCGGCTGGAATTCCAGCAGCATGGACAAGCCACTTTTCCCTCTCACAGTATGAAGCAGCTTCTCTTAATAAGCAATCTTTACCCTTTCTTTGGTGTCTTGGAACCAGTCCCCATACTACAGCAGAGATACCCCAAGGCCTCCTATCCTCCCTCAACCTCTTCATCTCCAACTGCCGTCGAGACATCAATCGTCTCAACCTCTCTACCCCTCTCAAACACTCCAACCTCTCCCCCGCAGAACATGCAGCCCTCCGCTCCCTCTGCTCCAATCCCAACCTCACCATAAAACCCGCAGACAAGGGAGGGGCAGTCGTAGTATGGCGCACTGACCTCTACATTGCTGAGGCCAGGTGCCAACTCTCTGACACCTCCTCCTACCGCCCCCTAGATCATGACCCCACCCCCGAGCACCAAACCATCATCTCCCAAACCATCCACAACCTCATCACCTCAGGTGACCTCCCACCCACCACCTCCAAACTCATCGTTCCCCAACCCTGCACCGCCCGCTTCTATCTCCTCCCCAAAATCCACAAACCTGAATTCCCTGGTCGACCCATTGTCTCCGCCTGCTCCTGCCCCACCGAACTCATCTCCACCTACCTAGACTCCATTTTCACCCCCTTGGTCCAGGAACTCCCTACCTACGTCCGTGACACCACCCACGCCCTCCACCTCCTCCAGAACTTCCAATTCCCCGGTCCCCAACACCTCATTTTTACTATGGACGTCCAGTCCCTATACACCTGTATTCCCCATGCTGATGGCCTAAAGGCCCTCCGCTTCTTCCTGTCCCGCAGAACTGACCAATCCCCCTCCACCGACACCCTCATCCGCTTAGCCGAACTCGTCCTCACCCTCAACAACTTCCCTTTCAATTCCTCCCACTTCCTACAGACAAAGGGGGTGGCCATGGGTACCCGCATGGGCCCAAGCTATGCCTGCCTCTTTGTAGGTTACGTGGAACCATCCCTCTTCCGTACCTACACTGGCCCTAAACCCCACCTCTTCCTCCGTTACATTGATGACTCCATTGGCACCGCCTCGTGCTCCCACGAGGAGCTCGAGCAGTTCATCCACTTCACCAACACCTTCCACCCCAACCTGAAGTTCACCTGGACCATCTCCAACACTTCTCTCTCCTTGCTGGACCTCTCTGTCTCCATCTCGGGCAACCACCTAGAAACAGATGTCCATTTCAAGCCCACTGACTCCCACAGCTACCTGGAATACACCTCGTCCCACCCACCCTCCTGGAAAAATGCCATCCCCTATTCCCAATTCCTTCGCCTCCGCCGCATCTGCTCCCAGGATGAGACATTCCACTCCCGTACATCTCAAATGTCCTCATTCTTCAAGGACCGCAACTTCCCCCCCACAGTGGTCGAGAACACCCTCGACCGTGTCTCCCGCATTTCCCGGAACACATCCCTCACGCCCCGTCCCCACAATAATAACCAAAAAAGAATCCCCCTCGTCCTCACATACCACCCCACCAACCTCCGGATCCAACGCATCATCCTCCGACACTTCCGCCATCTGCAATCAGACCCCACCACCAAAGACATTTTTCCCTCCCCACCCTTATCTGCCTTCCAGAGGGACCACTCCCTCCGCGACTCCCTTGTCCGCTCCACACTCCCCTCCAGCCCCACCACACCCGGCACTTTTCCTTGTAACCGCAGGAAGTGCTACACCTGCCCCCACACCTCCTCCCTCACCCCAATCCCAGGCCCCAAGAAGACTTTCCACATCAGGCAGATGTTCACCTGCACATCTGCCAATGTGGTATACTGCATCCGTTGTACCCGTTGTGGCTTCCTCTACATCGGGGAAACCAAGCGGAGGCTTGGGGACCGCTTTGCAGAACACCTGCGCTCAGTTCGCAACAAATAACTGCACCTCCCAGTCGCGAACCATTTCAACTCCCCCTCCCATTCCTCAGACGACATGTCCATCCTGGGCCTCCTGCAATGCCACAGTGATGCCACCCGAAGGCTGCAGGAACAGCAAATCATATTCAGCCTGGGAACCCTGCAGCCCAATGGCATCAATGTGGATTTCACAAGTTTCAAAATCTCCCCTCCCCCAACCGCATCCCAAAACCAGCCCAGCTCATCTCCACCTCCCTAACCTGTTTTTCCTCTCACCTCAAGCCACACCCCCATCTCCTATCTACTAACATCATCCCGCCCCCTTGACCTGTCCGTCCTCCCTGGACTGACCTATCTCCTCCCCACCCCACTACCTACACTCACCTTTACTGGCTTCGTCCCTGTCTCTTTGACTTGTCTGCCTCCTCTCCACCTATCCTCTCCTCTATCCATCCTCTATCCGCCTCCCCCTCTCTCCCTATTTATTTCAGAAACCTCTTCCCCTCCCCCATTTCTGATGAAGGGTTTAGGCCCGAAACGTCAAGTTTTCCTGCTCCTATGATGCTGCTTGACCTGCTGTGTTCATCCAGCCCCATGCTTGTTATCCCATACTACAGCAGATGCGTTATGATGAAACCTCATGACTAGAAATGTACAAGAGGTGTAGTGGGAGGGATTTGATGTATCATACTTGTCATTATTTCAACATGTTTCAGATGTGATTTATTTGTTTTGTTAAAAGGTACCTATGTTCATTTCCACATAACTACAAAGCAAAACAACTCACCTTTGTGGAAGGGTTTTAGATCATTTGGGTGGAGTGTGAATTAGGAACAGGAGTAGGCCATGAACCTGTTTTTCCATTCTATAAACTTATGGTTAATCTGATTGTGACCTCAAATCCACACTTCCACCTACTGAACACTTTTCTGTTCCTTCCTAGTCAAGGCACTATTTGCCCCTGCCTTCAAACTATTCAATGATTTGCCCTCTGCTGTCTTGGGAAGAGAGTTCAAAAGCTCTCACACTTCTGAGTGAAAAACATTCTCCTCATCTCTGTCTAAAATGAAAGACCTCTTATTTCTAAACTGTGTCTCCTATTTCTAGTCTCACTCACACAGATACACATTAAGGTTCACCCAATCAAGTCCTCTCAACAAGATCACTTCTTGCTTTTTGGATACAGGCCCAGCATGTCCAATCTTTTCCTCACTAGATAGCACACTGTCCACCCCCATCCCAGTTGCAAGAACCTTTGAACTGTTTCGAATATATTTACATCCTTTCTTAAATAAGTCAACCAAAACTATTCACTGCAATCAAGATGTTGTCTCACTGACATGGTGTTGCAAAACATCCTAATTGTTATAATCTATTTATTTGCAATAAATGATAACATTCCATTTGCAAATTCACCTTTTGCCAATAATTATCTCTGCCCCATCCAACAGACACATCTCTTGGGGAGGGGCAGGGTGGGTGAATGCTGATTTTTGGTGCTGAAATCCTGAAGTGGAACTTGAAGCTAACACCTGGTCTCTTACCAGCAAGTGGGCTCCAAACTGAACCATGACTCATGTGGGAAATGTTTGTGGCTTTTCAGTCACTCCCTTTTATTTGTTGTATGGTATTTGTTAATGCTTCTCCCGTTCTCACTCATACAGTTGTGCAGACGTGTGTGCAGAATGTATAAACACACACACACACACACACACACACACACACACACACACACACACACCATATCACATCCTCACATATGTATGTATAAGCATACACTCATAAACGCTGGCCCACACGCACATGTCACACATTCCTCCCCCACCTATACCCAGACACACAGTGATACTGTGAAATGATGATCAGCAGACTTTAAAACACCTTAAATTCACAGATATCAGTGATGCAGTTCTCAACACATTTGTTAAAAAATTCTTTGTAAAGTATTCAAATAAGGTGGTGCCAACAAAATTTGTAGGGTGTGGATAAAGTTATAATAAAACAAAAGGAACATTTGCATAGATTTCCCATTTAGGTCCATTTGGCCAATGTTTGTACTTGTGTGAAATTTGACGCAAGCCTTTTATTATTTATTCCCCTGCTCTATGTTTTGATTACATCTACTGTGCCAGAATATTGGTAGATAATAATTGGATCTGACCTGGTTTCACAAAGTTCCCCATGTTTACTCACTGAAAGGATCAGTTAAACATAAATATCATTAACTTAAATGTTTTTAACTCAGGGCATGTCTAAGACTCTCAAATAACTGTACAATGTATTTTCAAAAACAATTCTAAATTTAAATGGAAGAATGAAATGATCGTCATTTCTGTGCTTTTTTGTTTAACAACCTCAGAATGCCCTAGAGTACTGCACAGCCAGTAAACTAGTTTTGAAGTATTTGTTGTTCTATAGGGAACATAGCAGCCAATTCCTGTACACCAGGTTTCCACAACAACTCCAGCATTCCTACCTCAACGTTCCGAGAATATTCTGGGATTTTCCAGATTGGTTTTGGCTCAGTGCCAACCTGGATGATGCATCAACTTTCATTTTAAATGGTTGGAATTTGGTTATCAACTATCTGTCACGAAAAAAATACAAATGGACTTCCTGGTCTAATCTAAACCTGACCTGTATCTTTAAGGCCGTTGCTCAATTAAATTTAACTGTTTATAAATTTTGGTTTCCATGCATCAGCTGGATAGTTGTATTATCTTTGAGTCACAGGTTGTTGATTCAAGTCCCATTTGAGAGGCCTATAGCACACAGAATCCAACTTGACACTTCCAGTGAAGCAGTTGAATGTTTCATAGTGTGGGTTCCCTCAGGTGGGACACTAAAGGAAGTTGACTTCTGCTTCCTTGGGTGGATGAGAAGATCCAAAGGCATGTGAACTCTCCCCTGCAGTCCAGGCCAACATTGTGCAGGAACTGCCCTCTGTAGACCAGAACAATGTTCAACAGGAGCTGCTCTCTGTAGTCCAGACCAATATTCGACAGGAGCTGCTCCCTGTAGTCCAGACCAATG
>JAHRHZ010000022.1:22546560-22593748 GCA_024137785.1 Ginglymostoma cirratum
CTTGGCCTGCTGTGTTCATCCAGCTCCACACCTTGTTATCTCGGATTCTCCAGCATCTGCAGTAACTATTATCTCTAAGCAGAGAAATCTGTTGGTATTTGGCATTTATTTTCTCCATTGTTCACCATGTTTCAGTGATTATCTTGCTCAGCTCTGAATCAGAGGGTATGAATTACATTCAAGGCTCTTAAAAGGCAAAATCTGGGCTGGTACTTCTGTACCTCTGATGGAGAAATGTGTTGTTGGAGGTTAGGGTTAGGGTTAGGCCTATATAAGGATGGCACAGTGTTAAGGAGCAGAGACAGAGGTACAAGATATAGACAATCTTAGGCCTGGCCTGAATGCATAAAACAATGCAGGGAATGGCATCAACATACTAACCAACATGCATGGACTCTCAAAGCAGCTGCATGGCCGTGTGGTTTAGAGAGAACATTGCTCTTGATCGACCTGTCTCCTTGATATGTAGTACATCACTGGGTATTGAACCACCTGTAATAATACTATTGATGATTGTTAACCTATGCTGTTCCTCCATGGTCTACTGCATTATTGATGGTAAATAATACTCCATATGTTTTCCATGGTGTGCATTAACGTCTCTGGAACTTCTTTCTCCCCACTTGTCTATATCTTGTACCTCTGTCTCTGCTCCTTAACACTGTGCCATCCATATATAGAATAACCTTGAAGAATCTGAAAGAATTTGGAGGAAAGCACAGGGAAACAAGGTACAGAAATGAAGAAATGGCACCAGCACGATTGACTGAGCAAAGTTTTGCTACATGTTCTTTGATCTGTTATCTTACAGAAAACACATTTGCTGCTCCACTCCCAATGCTGAAGACTCACTAGAGAAAAGTTGCAGACAATTACAGCTGATGAATCACTCCTTATTTCAGTAAATGCATGAAAATACAATTACAAGATATAATACAACACACATTTTTGAAGAGACAGCTTGCTGGGAGGGATTTGACCCTTGACCCTCGAATGGGTAAATAAGTTCCAGAATTGGTTCTGGTTATCACCAGTGGGTTAACTGAATAATTGATTAATTGTGGATGCATTGGTACATTTTTACACTCTGTCAGATCGCAAATAGGATTAAATGCACAAACAGATATACCTTTTCTGGTGTTTAAGAAAAAAAAAGTATGGTCCTAGGAATGCAGCTGATCCAGAACATTGCTATACCCTTGTCTATATTTCAATACTGAACATGCTTCAAAAATATTTCAATGATCACAAAATGCTTTGGGCCATCATGGTGTCATGAGATGTGCCCATTGACCTACGAAGGCTCCCGGTTAAACAATGCCTCAATTTTAAAATTCTAATTCTTGTTTTCAAATTCTTCCATGGCCTCACTCCTCCCCGACTCTGTGATCTCCTCCAGCCCACAGCAGCATTCATCTAATTCCAACCTATTGAGGAACTTGATTTTAATTATTGCATTCTTGTCATTTTGTTTTTACAATTCCTGTTCCCCTCCACACTCTCCCCCCATCCCCCCAACTGTCCTTGATAACCTATATTGGCATCTGGCCAACCATCATTTTCTCTTAAAAAATTCTCATCTGTCTCTTTAAAACCCTTCATGTTTTGCTGGCAAAGAATGCGACCAAACCTCACCATTATTATAATAATGATTTTATATTTGGCACTTGCCATTCTATTTGCATGTTGCTATAAACTTTACCAAATGGTAAGAAAAGGTTCAAAAAGTTATTATGAGAAACGCCAAAAATACCAAAGTGATTGAATAACTGAGTTGCTGTTAACATTACTCTCTTCTTTTTTGCTTTCATAAATTCATCTCAATGATTCCAAAATTGCAGATACAATAGAAAGAAATTGCTAAACTAGAAAGAGTGCAGGAAAGATTTACTGGGATGCGACCTGGACTGGAAGGATTGACTAATAAGGAGAGTTTGTACAGTCTGGCACTTTTTTCCCTCAAACATAGGAGACTGAGGAGTGACCTTACAGAGTTCTATAAAATCATGAGAGGCAGAGATAACATAGATAACCAACAGCTTTTCCCCAGGATAGGGGAGTCTAAAACTATAGGACATAGGTTTAAGGTGAGAGGGGAGAGATACAAAAGGGTCTCAAGGGGCAATTGTTTCACACAGTGGGTGGTGAGTGTCTAGAATGGGCCGCCAGTGGTAATAACGGGGTGGGGGGTGAGCACAATTTTGGCTTTTTAAGAAATAATTGGACAGGTATGTGGATGGGATAGTTCTGTAGAGATATGGACCAAATGCAGACAAATGGGGCTACATTATGAAAACTGGGTGGCATGGACAAGTTTGGCTGAAGGGCCTGATTCCATGCTGTAAACTTCTAAGACTCTATGTCAATAGGATGGGCATCACTTATTTCCAGAGGCAGACTGCCTTCTCCAACAACAGTGGATAGTGGATTTTGATCCAGCTGATTGCCACTACAGGCAGGATTTAAGAGTCAAAGTGTGCAGTTACATTCATGAGCCAGACTGTGTCAGGGTAGTTGGTTTCCAACCTAAAGATCAATAAGGAATGAGTTCCAACAGCTTTGTGGGTACTTTTACTGAAACCAGCTTTTCAGTTGCAGATTTTTTAACAAATTCTCAAACTAGCACAATGGGATTTGAATGAACTCTCTATGGATTGCTATTAATTGAAACCACTTGATTTTGAATTCAGTGATGCAACTATTGTTCCCGGTCACATGATGCTTTATCTCATGGAGTCACAGCGTGAGGGATCACACAATGTGTTACCCCATTTCAAGCATTCTATCGGAGATTGAAGGAGAGAAATTGGATGTAGAGGACAAGAGCTCAACAGCTTCATGAAAGGGTATGTTGGATAGAACAATTCTGGAAACCTTTGTTTGTATTCAGATGGCTGCTCAAGGGAGTTTGAAACAAGTGCAGGAGATTACATGGGCAATACTTGTATTAACTGTGGGATCATTTGCCATTTTTAAGATGCAATCTCTTGTCAGCAAAGGCGTTAAAATGACAAAGTAAAATGATTATTACACGTAACTTTTTTCTGAAATTTCCCCTTTGAATAGTCTTGCATTGTGTGGCTATCCCTATGTATTGTAGCAGGAAATTGTTACTGAACCTTAATTGTGGTACCCATACATGTTGGCATTGCACATTTGCCTCGTACATGTTATTGAGTCCTGCCACAGCACACACCGTTTCAATTAATGGCAGTATTGCTTCCAACTGCAATAGTAACTTGCCCGAAAAACCAAAATGGATTCCTGTGATAGTTCCGCTGGTTAGTTCAATCAGAAGCTGAGCCACAAAGAGTTGGCAGGGCTCAGTTCGAAGTCAAGTTGTGCTGATTTAATTGATTTTCGCTGGTTTGGCAGACGAAGAGTTGGATTAGGACTCAGCACCCCTTGGGGTAAGGAGGAGAAAATTAGTCAGGGCACCGATTATGTGTCGTGGAATAGCTATTTGTGCTCATGCCAGGTGGATGATGGTGAGGTGTAGAGCTCCAAAGAACAGCATTATGCTGTTAGCAGAGGTGAGGAGGCAGGAAACTCAGCGAAAAAAAAGGAGGAAACTTCAAACACTGACCAAAAATTGCCTGCAGACATTTTTAACTTTTTAAATCCAAGCTCAGACTCAGCCAATGCCTGGCCTTTTTGATAGAATGGTACTCACGAAAGTCTCCAGGGTAATGTTTTGTATGGCTCGTATCCTGAATTGATTCAGTCCACTGTGGCCTCACATATATCACCCCACCAGTGACAAATAGCCAACATTTCAGGTCAAGGTGAAAAGAAAATGCTGTCATACAGAAGCAACACTTTTAGAAAAGAAAGGTTATCCTCATTTCTAGTGTGTGAAGTGATATTTTATTGCTCAAATGAGTTAGGAGGGAGAAGTTACGCAGGTCAGATCTTTGAGTGTATTTTAAGCCAAAAAAAACACAATAACAATTTGGCAAGAGTTATAGAAATATAAAAATGATACACACAGGATATATGCACACTATCTAAAGTGCTTACATGTTTATGATCAGATTATCAGCTGAAGATTGAAGTGAAACAATTTGCACTGGACTGACTGTATATTTCCATGCTAATGCTTCTTAAATACCACAGTGTTATAGAGCACATGGCTTTTGAGAATGGGGATCTCTATTTTCTGGTTGTTTGGATGATGAGGGTGGAAATTTCAATTTCTGAGAGAGATTTATTTATCCCTCTTTCTTTCTGGATCTATTCATGCCATATTATTGAGATCGTAACCAATGAATTGACAGTGCAAATAGTAAGAAATAAGTACAATCTAATCACTTTTACAGAGGCATGACTGCAGCGTGACATAAATTGAGATCTGACTATTGAAGTGTGCAGGACATTTAGGAAGGACTTGAAGCTAAGAAAAGGTGGAGGGATGACTCTCAATTAGTTATGGTATTAGCACAGTACAAAAGGATGACCTAAAGCTAGGAATCTACCCCAGGAAATAGAAGTGGTTTGTGTCAGGATGACAAATGATAAAGGCGCTTGTGAGAGTGGTGTCTAGGCCTCCTAACAGTATTCTCAAACCTACCGTGTGGTTAGAAGAAGAGTTTGTCAGAAAGGTCTGGCCTAAACATATGATGATACTCCTATGCCAACTGTATGGATCAAGCATAATGGTTGTCTGGTTGTGGAGTTGTGTCTGATTCTGGATTGTAAGACTGTAGCTGATGGTCCCAGTGTGATGCTGATGGAGTGCTGCACTTCCAGAGGTGCTGTTTTACAGATACAGATGTTCAGCCCAGATCCAGTGTGTCTGCCTAGGTAAGTATAAAAGATCTCCTGGCCCTATTTTGAGGAGGAGCCCAATATCTTGACTAGTATTTAATTCCTTCACTGGTCATTTACTTCAGATGACCTGGTCATTTACTTCATTGCTGTTTGTGGGCCCTCGTTATGCTCAAAATACCTTCCACATTTCCTACTTAGCAACAGCCCACACTTCAAAACATACTTAATGGTTTGAGATGCCCTGAACTCATGAAAGGCAGTATATAACTGCATGTGCTTTCTTTCTCTGTCAGTTACATCAATGGTCAGTTCCTTGTACCACCTCAAGGCATGAAATGTGTCTACCTAGCATTGCTGTGAACTATGTCCGGTGAAACGTTTAACAAAATCAGCTACAGATTTTTTTCTAAGTGCATTCCCATCTGTAAAATTGTTTTCATATCAGCTGTAAGTTTTTTTGCAGTTATCTGATTTATTTAGTAAATGATACTTATTTCCCTGTGGTTTTGGATGCTCGCTGCTCACAAAAACATTTCTGACAGTGACTCAGCTGGGTAAAGAAAGGTCAACAAATCAACTATTAAGGTGGATCGGACCATTTGGTTGTGTTTCCCAAAGTTATACGAGAATGAAAACTGGTTACCTAGAAGAATGCATTCTCCATATTTTTCTTCTAGTTCGGGAAATGATGACTTTTTTTGGATTGCACCTCCACTTCTGCCTTCAGAGCTTTTGATTAAAGTAATTGCATTTGTGAGTGAAATGCAACAACATGGTAGTTATTTTGTATAAACTGAACAGGCAGTATCTCTTGGAAGCACAGACAATGGTGGAGAAACTCAGCAGGTCTGTCAGCATCTGTAGAGAGAGTAACAGTTAATATTTCGAGCCAGGTATGACTCTTCTTCAGGAGGATTTTAGCCTTGTAGAAGAGTCATATTGGACTTAACATTAACATTGCTTTCTCCCCACAGATGCTGCCAAACCTGCTGAGTTTCTCCAGCATTTTCTGTGTTTGTTTCAGATTTCCAGCATCCACAGTACTTTGTTTTTATATACTCACCTGCCCTTTCACCTCTGTCCTTCCCAGTAGCCAGAGTGCCAAACAGTCTTTCCCAGTGAACCTGCAATTTGCTTAAGTTCCTTCAGTTGGATATTTTGTTTTCGCTTCACACGATACTATCACCTCTACACTCAGGAGACCAAACCTAGATTGGGTGATTGCTGAATACTTCCATTCAATACTAAGATTTTAGCTGCTTAGCATTTAAACTTTCCATCCGACTCCCTGTCTGATCTCTCCATCATTAGCATCCTGCCCCATTCCAACGAAGCTCAAAAGAAAACTAGAGGAACAACAGATCATCTGTCAATTAGGGACTCTGTAATTTTGGCATTACTTATCCTGTTGATTTACCTTCAAGTTCAGGTACAGAATTCAATGGTCAGTTCATTAAGAACAGTGTATTCAGAACTGCTTGTGTACATTCAAATTACTTCAGTTTGCACAGATTAAACATAGATTTGTTTGCCAAAAAGCTGTGTAGCTGATCAATTCTATTCAATATGATCCTAACTACCTTTTTTACCAGACGTTTCTGTAACATCACTCTGTCCTTGTTTTCAGATCCTTCTGTGACCTTGCTCTCAAGTTATCTCTGGAACATTGTCTTTCAGCCTCTGAGATCTTTGTGTTCTTCCAATTCTGAACAGTTCATTCGCCCAAGTTTTCAATAATCCACTGGTTAAGCTTTTCAGCAGTTGCAGCCTCACTGTCTGTTAATCCCTTTCTAAGCCTCTCCACACTTCTCGGTCTTACTTTCTTACTCTAAGATGCTACACACAACCTAATGTTTTGGCTTAGCTTTTGATCATCCTCTGTAACATCTACTCTTGGTGTCAAATTTTGTTTGATAATGTTCCTGTGAAGTGCGTTGAGACTTTCAGAGCCTTAAAGTGCTGTTGACGTGTTGAAATTAATTGCATCGCACATTCTAACTTATTCTTTCCAGAGATTTCCTTCAATTTTCCCTCCCTCTTTCCATTTAAAGATGTTTAGTGCCTTGATTGGCATCACTCACTCACTATTTACTCATTTACCTTCCACTGTATTGCAGAGTTCCTTTAACCTTGGACATTTTCTGTGCTATGATCCTTGCTCTTTACACAGTAGCACAATGAAACATCATTGCTCACAGTATTGAGTTTTCTCCAGATGCTCAAAGAAAGAACAAAGCAAGCTTTTTAGCAGAGAAGTCCAATCCACTGATGTGTGACTGCCACTTTCATAACCTATCTGCTCTATCTCAGTATTGCTTCTGACGAACGTAAATTATAATTTGAAAAGCTGTATTGGTTGCTAGAGAAACTGCTGTGTGGTGGGGGTGGCATCGTCACAGTCTCTTTGGCATTGCTGCCAGTGGCAACCCAGTTGCTTCATACTTAAGGGTTATTTTATGTGGAAACTTGATGCCCCAAAACAAGTTAAGACATCCATAGACACTGAGAGCCACACAGAATGAGCTCTGGATGTCTCACCAATTGCTGCCACCTCACTCACTTGCCCAATCCATGAGTTTAGAAGAAAGCAGGCAATGGGGGATGCAGCTAGCAGTAAAGATGCATGCGTGCATGTTTGGAGTGGGGAGGTGTGTTTGATGCGGTGGGATAGCAGGAGGAACAGCTAGAGATTGGCCTGCAGCAAAGGCAGAGCTAGTGGGACAGATTGGCTGCAACCATTGGTGAGGCAAGGAGAAATCAGGGATGCCAATGGAACAGCTATTGTTGCCGGGGTGGGGGTGGGCAATTGGGATTGAGATTGGGGAGTAGTGACCAGTAACAAGGGAACTGGTCAGCAGAGTGGCCATGATGGGGGTGTCAGCCAGCAGGAAACAGAAGCATAGATAATGACAAAGGATGCACTCCTCCC
Source organism: Ginglymostoma cirratum (assembly GCA_024137785.1). NCBI lineage: Eukaryota > Metazoa > Chordata > Chondrichthyes > Orectolobiformes > Ginglymostomatidae > Ginglymostoma > Ginglymostoma cirratum. The sequence goes on from JAHRHZ010000022.1 coordinate 22,554,260, forward strand.
ATTACGGTGTCATGGGACATCAACAGCAAGGACCCCCTACGTTGATAGGAGACCCACCAATTGTTACATTAGAATTGATACATATAAGAGGTATCAATGAGTGTGTGATGGAGTTAATCTAATATCCTCTGTACTGGTTCAATTAAACATCAGATCATGGCTCTACATTTCTTTACTGACAAAATTGCACAATAGAACAAGAATGGTGAAAGGTAAATGCAAGGGAACAGTACAAGTGGAGTGGAGGACATTTCCTCCCATTTTAAATTTGATTTCTGCTCGATTTGGGAAGGAGTGCAAACATCTCTAGAGTGCCAGAAGTTAGAGCCCAGTGTCCTGGTCACTGTGCGTAGAAACACCCACCCCACTGACGTAATTGTATTCGGTGGTTCAAGCCAGCCATTTGCTTCTACTCTGTTCATTCATAACATCTTCTACAATTTTTAATTCTACCCGACATTTCTCGGTCCCGTTCCAATGTGGTGGGAGTTGGAGAGAGGGGCACATGTCCACTTCCCTGCTGCCTACTCCCTCAGGACCAGCCAAGAACAAGTGCACTCACTGGGCACTGAACCAGCAAAATCTGTGCACTGAAATTTGAAAATTTGAATGACTTAAGAAAATGTTATGACTGGATCATTAACGTGTTATGCTTGGATTAGAACTCCTTTATATAATGGAAATGATTTGATGCAGTGCAAATATTTTTGGTTGTATGCTTATTTGCCTGGAGTCGATTATGTTGTTATTTTGTACAACATTGTCTGGCCTCCTGATCTAATATTTGCAGATCCCAACAAAAGTCTGTTAAACCTTTGCCATCCACTAAACGTTTAACACATTTGGTGCCACTTAATGTGAAACGTTTCCTGTTTCAACAATCATTGGTCTGATTAAATTACAAGCAGTGAGGTGATCTGATTACTCAGGGCTGTTATGCAACTTAAGTGGAACTGACTATAATTGGTAATAATGCGGCATGTATTATGAAAAGATATGATGTTGGACTATTAGGTTTTGAATCAGATTATGAAATCCTGCTGATTCATTTCCCGTTTATGTTTTTCTGCTTTAACGTGACTGACTCCTCCGCTAAAAAAAACTGCCTTCTTTTGCTGGCCACAATCCGTCTTTTCCACTGCTTATCTCTTGGCTAGGTGGGGCCTGTAAAGCAACAGCTGGCTTCAACCTGCATCTTGCGCTGCCTGCAGTGTCCTTCCAGTGCTCTAAAGCTACTATTATAAATGTTTGACTTTAGTGACCGCAGCTATAAATGTCTCCGTGTCACTGTCCTGTTAGAATGATAACAAAATTGCACTAACATAAGGAACTTGAAATTGTACAGAATACATTTCCTACCTCAGGATGTCTTCAAGCTCTTTACTGCCACTTAAGTATTTTAAAAATGTAGCCATTGTTGTAATGTGGGAAGTGCTGTTGAGCAGAGCACGATTCTACCGACAGCAATGCGATGTTTATTAATAATATATTTTAGCAAGGTAAGGTGGAGGGATAAGAGTTGCTCATTAAAACTTGCCTGTTTTTCTTTGAATAGTGGCAGCAGATGTTCTTTATGTGCACCTAAGAGGGAACCTTGGTTTAACATATCATCTGAAAGGCAGCATTTTGGTCAGGACCACTGATTGGATCATCAGCTTAGATTTATGTGATTAGAGAGTCATACAATATGGAAACAGGCCCCTCGGTCCAATCAGTCCACACCATCCATGTTCTCAAGCTAAACTAGTCTCACTTGGCAGCGTTTGACCCGTACCGCTCCAAACCTTTCCTATTCATGAACTTATCCAAATATCTTTCAAATGTTGTAACTGTACCTGTATCCACCACTTTCTCTAGCAGCTCATTCCACACAAGTAAAACAAGTTGCCCTTATGTCTTTTTTAAATCCTTCTCCTCTCACCTTAAAAATATGCCCCCTAGTTTTGAACTCTCCCACCCTAGGGAAAAAAACTCTTACTATTCACCTTATCTATGCGCCTCATGATTTTATAAGCCTGAATAAGATCACCCCTGAACCACCAACGCTCCAGAGAAAAAAGTCCCAGCCTATCCAATCTATTTTTACATCTGAAGCCCTTCATTCCTGGCAACATCCTGGTAGACCTTTTTTGAACCCTCTCCAGTTTAATAATATCTTTCCTCTAACAGATTGATCAGAACTGGCACAGTACTCCTGAAGATCAAGTCTCTCATCTTTGGCTTTTTGTCCCACAACCTTCTGCCTCAGGGGTGTGCTGACAGCTAAGTCATTGCCGAGACCAGAGTAAATAAACTCATTTGTTGTAGAAAGTCAGCACAGCTCTGAAGCTTCTCGATACTTGGGGCTTTTTGTTCCAAATATGGAGTTAAGTTTACATTTGGCTAGGTAGCCAAGCTTTTGCAAATGTGATCAGTTCAGAAAGACTGAGCCAAAAATAAAACTGAGTACACCATACTTAAAGCAGAGAGGATTGTTTTCTGTCATTTTCCTCATTCGGCGCATAGAATGCTATGTCAGACAATGCTCAGGAACTGAGTCCCTCCTGGATTGCACGTATAGAGTTTCTGGGGTCAGAGAGGCAGGAGGGCATGATTGACCACATCTGTAAAGCTGTCTATGACTTTATAGGAACAGTTGTAAATTATTCAGCCCCTTGAGCTTGTTTGATTAGGGCAGTAACTCAGCGCACGTCAATGAGCCAAACAATTCCATAGCACACCCACTTACTTTTTCACATCATCTCAATTTTGTCCTTTGGCCTCATGCATTTAGAATGTTCACATTTTAGAATTAAGAGGCTAATACTGTGCTTTTAATTTGATTAATTTTCACAAGTTTTATGAAGTGTAATTTTTGTTGGATAGGGTCTTGTTTAAGATGACTCAATGTTTTACATTGATTTTCATTACCTTTGTAGTTCTGATGGTACACAATTGTGACACAGCACATTGGTCAAAAACAGACCATGAATAATCTGTCTTTTAACTATGCTGAGCTGTTTTCATTCTATTTCTTTAACGCTAGAGTAATCTATCAATCTCAGTTGACGCCCAGATTCAGCATCTTTATAGGGTAAAAAATCCCAGCTTTCCACTACCCTTTATGTGAAGAATGCTTCCTGGCATTGCCTTTGAACAGCCTACTTCTGACTTGCCCCTTGTTCAAGACCCCCAAATCAGAAATAGCTTGATTCTATTTATTCTGTCAATACCTATGAATCATTTTAGGATAATTTGAAGACGTCGGGGTTGTTCTCTCCAGAGAGAAGAAAACTGAGAGAAGATTTGATCGTGATTTTCAAAATCATGAGTTGTCTGGACAGAGTGGATAGGGAGAAGCTATCCCCACTGGATGAAGAAAACAGAAGGAGAGGGCATAGATTTAAAGTGACGGGCAAATGAGGCAAAGGTGTTGTGAGAAAGTTTTTTTTTCACAAAGCAAGTAGCTAGGGTATTGAATGCACTGCCTGGAAATGTGGTGGAGGCAGGTTCAATTGAGGCATTCTAGTGGGTCATTGGATGATAATTTGGAAACAAAAGCTGTGCTGCATACAGGAAAAGGCTGGAAATTGGCACTAGGTGATATAACTGGTCCAAGCATGATGGATTGACTGGCCTCTTTCTGCTCCATAACAATTCTGTGATTCTTTTAAACACCTCAAGTAAATCATCTGGAGTTTTCATACCAAAGGGAATGATGTCTACTTTATAAAACATTTCCACAAAATTTTAACTGTTTAACCTGGATATCATTTTGGTGAATTTAATTTATATGTCCTCATCCAAAGAGTAACCAGGTATAAGTATTGGGGAAAGGGAAGTGTTGGACAAGCAAAAAATGGTGATAGTAAAAGTCAAACTATTGAACCAAAGTCACAATGCTATTTTAGACGATAACAATGGGGGGGGGGGGGCATGGCCTAGTGGTATTATTGCTGGACTGTTAAAGCATCCGGGGACCCAGGTTCAAAGTCCTGCCAGAGCAGATGGTGGAATTTGAATTCAATAAAATATCTGGAATTAACAATCTAATGATGACCATGAATCCACTGCCGATTGTCAGAAAAACCCATCTGGCTCACTCACGTCCTTTAGGGAAGGAAACAGCCATCCTTACCTGGTCTGGCCTACATGTGACCCCAGACCCACAGCAATGTTGTTGACTCTTAACTGCCCTCTGGGCAATTAGGGAGGGGCAATAAATGCTGCCTAGCCAGTGATGTCCTCATTCTATGAATGGATAAATGAAAACAAAGCTTATAGAAGTTTATAAAATCATGAAGGGCATGGATAGTGTGAATAGTCAAGGTCTTTTTCCCAGAGTAGGGGAGTCCAAAACTAGAGGGCATAGGTTTAAGGCATGAGGAGAAAGCTTTAAATGGGACGTCAGGGTTAATTTTTTCACACAGAGGGTGGTGCATGTATACAATGAACTACCAGAGGAGGTGATGGAGGTTGGTACAATTACAACATTTAAAAGGCATCTGGATGGGTACATGAATAGGAAGGGTTTAGAGGGATATGGGCCAAATGCTGACAGATGGAACCAGATTAATTTAGAATATCTGGTTGGCATGGATGAGTTGGACCAAAGAGTCTGTTTCCAATGCTGTACATCTCTATGACTGTTGATTCTATATCTGGCTAAATGCTCATAGGATGACAGACATCTAGAGTCTCTTCTGATGAAAGAGTATTAGCACCTTTGGTTTGCAGAGTAAGGCATGGATTCATAACTTCAATTATGAATCAAAGTTCAACATGGAGTTATTCCTAATTAAGAATTGGTCCCAAAAGAGGTAGCTTTGATGATATATTGGTGTAACTATGACTTCCCTTGGCTTGTTCAGTAAGCTCCCAGGAGTCTCATCTTAACCTTTTAATCTTGTATCTCCCACTATTATTAACGTCCTATTTCTAGAGAATTATTAAATTATCACACAATAATTCTAGATTGCATGGCACTTTCTGTTTCCCAGGAATCATTCTTTTCAGAATTAACCTTGCTGCTGGAAACCACTTATTCTCAAAGTGAGAAAGTTTGTAAGTCAGTTGATTTCCCCAGCATGCTTACTTTTAATTGGGCATGTACTGTAGTGGTGAGTAGGTTTGAAAGATTATTAACAGCTTAATACAATTGCCTTAGACTTGTGGACACAAGCAACTCTGTTCCTGTCAGTGGATCTCTCCTTGATGTGTGTCGGAGTTTCAGAAATGTGCTTCAGACCGAATATTGCCTGAAAGCTTCACATAATGGAAGCCAGGACCTTCAAAAAGCACATCAGAAGTGAACGTGTATCATCTTTCAGAAAGGAAAAGATTAACGTATCTTTTTCCATTTCGGAGCTATTCATCTGATTTTCCCAGATCTTTGAGTGGCATGGACAAAAGAGGGAAATTTGAGAGAATGCAACGAGAATGGAATAATGAGGTTCTCGATATTCTCCCCCAAAGGCTTCAACATTTCAGTGAGAATCTTGTTAGTAAGCAGCTGCCTTATCTCCATGCATTTGTGATTTATTATTAACTAACGTTGTCTTGTTTCTGTATGGTTTATGATACTCGCAGGCACTGGTGAGAAACCAGATGGTGGCTGTTTTTGACTTTGAACTCTGGGTGGTTACCTGGTGGATGATGGTCACTAGTTGCATGCCCAGTCCTCCATCACCGGGTACACTCTATCAGCAGTAACCACCTCCTCCCTTCATCTACAGAAATGGGTATCGTCCAGATACCAACCTCTACACATCGTCATGGCTAATCTCAGACGAACTCAGAAGACATTTCAGCACCTTCACTGCTGCACTTTGGAGACAGTGACACCTTAAGTTGCATTTGCAGGCCAAGGGCTCAGTTAAAGGATGGAGTGGTAAGGATCATTAGGGGTGTGTTGGGAGAGAGTGAACCTGGTGGCAGGCAGGGGAATTTGGTTCAGAACAGGAGGAGGCAATACATGTCCAGAGCGTGGAGAGGGAAAAGCCAGATCCCGGGTGGGTAGGTCTGTCATGTCTGTAGTGGGAGTGGATCTGGAGTGAGGGGACTAGAGGTTGAAACCATGGGGCAGAGCGAAGGTCAGGTGTACCAACAGGGCAGGAATGTCAGGTCCAGATCCAGCCTGATGCTGAGGAAGGGGGTTGGATGGGGGATTGGGTCCATGGTGATGGGTGTCAGTTCTCAAGGGTAGAGGGGTGGTGGTTGAATTCAGTGATATGGGTTACTGGGTGTTACGTCGTGTGTACCTGTGGTACATGACGTAAGTCATGGTTCAGTTTAATAGTTACTCAGGAGTTAGGCCCTGTACTTAATGCTCTAACTTTTCATGAGCATCTATTTACCTAATTGCAGCAGAACTCTCTGATGTAAATGATAGGGATTCCAAACATACAGTGGGGAATTCAGCAATTCCCAATACACAAGTCCCATTTGCACCTCTGAAGTGACTATCTGGCCCCAGTATTCCTTTTTGTATCGGACATTAAGATGGTGCCTCAGTTTGGATCTCACTTGAACAACCTTGTCTCTAGCAACACCACAGTCTCACAGTGATGCATTAACAAGGTAACCTAAATGCTCAATTTCAAGAGTGAAATGAACCGTGAATTGGAAGCAACTAATTAAACCAAGCTTCATGAAGGAATTACAAAAAAAATCACTCTCTTTCTGCTTTCCTGGAATCTCCTTCTTTAGATCAAGGTTATATTGTATCTTAGAAGTGATATAACGCTTTTTATGTAACTGCATGATGCAAGACTTCTGTACACTACTGAAGAATGCCCAATTATCGGAGATATGGTCTTTCAGATAGTAAACTGAGTCCCCATCTACCCTTACAAATAAACATAAAAGATTCCATGGTGCTATTTTGAAGGTTACTAAGCTAGTTCTCCTAGGTGCTCTGGCTAATATTAAAAACAGAATATTTGGATGCCATTTGTGGGATCTTGCGGTGTGCAAATCGACTGCTGTATTTTCAATATTGCAATGCTGACTATACTTTGGTTATAAATAGCTTTGAAACAAACTCTAAGTGTTTCAGCAATTCCAGTTTTTGTTTTGCTTGATTCATAAAACTTGCAGTAATGAGGCTTTCATTTGTAAGTTTTCTTCAATGCCAGAAATAATGCAAATAAATTTTATTGTAGAGAATTTGAACGTGCCTGATTCCCACTGTTGGTGGTGAAAATTGCCACGGAAGTGAAACACGATGAGGACGTCTGTACATCTTTCAGGCTCTATCTCCTGCTTCAGCTTTTATTCTGTCTTTGGCAGACATCACTTCTATTTGGTCATAGTTCAGTGATGATGTCTTATCCAAAGATAATGAATTCAGAATATGTCAACATGCTGTCAGCTCAGATTCCAGTGTGGCTGAATTGATATTTGAATGCAAAGAATCTCAGGCATCATCCACAAAAACAATTCCTGCTTCAATATAATAAGCCTTTGATCACAAGCTTTGAATCTTGTAGAGCTATGGCCTCATTTCTCTGTCAACACAGATATAGCATTGGATGTCACAGTAGGTATTTCTAAGATGCCGATTGTCAGATGTCATGTTGAAAATTCTAATTTTTTTGTGTATGACTAAGCATGGGCAGGTCTTATAATCCAGGCTCAGACCCAAAGACACCAAGCTTAGTTTTAAAAGCTGCTGAGAAAGTTTTCACTGATCAGAAGCGTGATACAGACAGTCATGATGGAAAAGGTTATTATTCCTTTCATTCCATGATAACTCTTGTGTTACTATTTTTTACCATTTGTGTCAGTGGTAGTTAGTTAATAGCACTCTCAACTCTGAGGCAGGGGGTTGTAAGTTCAAGTCCCACCCCAGAGATTTGAGCACATGGTCCAGCTTGACACTCCTGTGCAGTACTTTGGGACTGCAGCATTGTCATATGCGGCATCTTTTGAGTGAGACCTTAAATTAAGCCTCTCTTGTGTGGATGCAAAAGACGCTATGAAGAGAAGCAAGGAAGCCAATATTTATCCTTTATCCAACACCTTAAAAATAAAGATTTTCCAGTCATGTCACATCATGTGTTTGTGAGACATTACTGTATGCAGGTTGGAACCACATTTCATACATTCCAACAGTGATTCCACTTCAAAGTGCTTAACTGGATAAACAGTGCTTTAAGATAACCTGGGTTCCTGAAAGGCGTGATAAATGGAAGCCTTTTTATCAACACTTGGCAGCTGTCTTGTTTGGGGAGGGAAACCACATTAAAATTGTGTTGTCTTAACCTCATAATTAATGTTGTATTCTGCACGAATTCTGTTGGATTATTAGACAAATTGAATGACACACAGCTGTGATCAGGTAGAGTCCCATCTCCTGTCCACACTCTGACACCATTCTAAAACCAAATAATGCTTTATTTATGGCTTATTAATCACAATCAGTTTTATTTAAAAACTGACAAACGGAAAGGGACACCCCATTTGGGACCTGAGTAATTTATAGAGCTGGCAGTTTTCCTTGTTGATGTTCGTGATTGTAATCTAACCAATTATTTGCCAATTTCCTCCAGAGTTAGATGGTTGCCTTTATTATGAGTTGATGCTCCAGTGACTTTCCTTTTGGCATTAGCGGTGAGACCAGTAGCCAAAGACCTTGGAACCACATGGATCAACCTGACCAATGTTGCAAGACTTCTAAGTCATAGGAACTGGCACGATGACTAGTGAAAGGGTTAATTTCTGCTTGTGGTCTAGCCAGATCAATGCAACTGCATTTTGTGTTTTTACTTTGCAGAGTGTACAAAACTTATACACTGTGTAAATCAATAACAATGTGGAAAATCAGTTAAGCACTTCAAAGAAATAGACTGAACTCATTTTGAATATAAGGTCAAAAATGTTCTCTTGATTATTCTAACAGCTGCATCTTGTCTAAAGAATATAAGCTCTGCATCATTTCAACTCTACTTTATTCTACAATTGGCGACATGGGCATCCTCATTGTGAGTTCAACTTCAGAGTGTGATTTGATGAGGAATTGGTTAGTTTATTTGTTCTCCTGGACAACTCTCTTCCGTGAACCAACTCAAGTTATTTCACTGCCCATTCATTTCATTGTTGTTTGTGGGACCTTGGTGCACAAGATGACTGCTGTGCTGTGAGCAACAGTTGCTGCATTTTGCAATAATTGATTCGATATAATTTTATGTGATTTGGAATGATCCAGCCGGTAAGAAGCTTGAGTGCGAGTCTTTTCACGTTGGAACAGCAGTAGGCTGTTCAGCCCATTGAGCCTATTCTGCCATTTAGATTTTTGCATCTGTTTTTGTTTCAGGAAGAGAAAGGCCAATGTGTGAAACTCTTCTGTATCTATGCGGTGTGTCAGATGTTACACAGTGAAGTGCAGACTTGACATGGCACCATGCCAGGTTGGTTTGTGTGTTTATGTTACTAAAATCTAAGGTCCCAACACGTAGTTCTTGAGTGTGCGACACCATTGACTGTTCACAACTAGGTCAGAGTCTGTGCTTGAGTTCGCTATGGCTCTGTGATAATGCCCCCTTAGAACATAAGACCATAAGACATAGGAGCAGAAATTAGGCCATTCAGCCCATTGACTCTGCTCCACTGTTCAATCATGGCTGATATGTTCCTCAACCCCATTCTCCTGCTTTCTCAGCTATGAGGCTGTGGGTTACAAGCCCATTCTAAACAAGACTTGAGCTCAGTAACGCAGTATTGTCCAAGAGTCATTTTCTAACTGAAACCTTAAACCAGAGCCCTGGCTGGGCTTTACTGCTAGCCCAGGGGTTTGGTTGTTGGGTTCGAAGCAAGGGGAGATCCCACTTCAGTGGTCATTTGGACCCAGGGCCACATTTTGCATCAGCAGCAGCCAATTAAATTGCTGCTGCTGGGGGAAGCCATTCCTAATGTGGAAGGTTTCCTGCCTCCAAGAGATGCTGACCGATCAGGAAGAGCAGTCAGTCAGGCTCTGGCCGGAGGGTGTGGTTGGGGAGGGATGGTGGTCTCAATGTTATGGAGGCACCCTTTTGTCACAGCTGGGGGGCCCTGTGTAGGCCAAAGACTGTTTGAAAAGGACCTACACTCAGCAGACCCCACCAGTCATGAGGGTTTATCCACGATCTTCCCGCACAGTGCTGATTAAATACTAGCTAAGGGCTGGGGTGGGGGAACAGAGACCCTAACTTGACCACTTAAATCCTCAAGGGCCATTCTCCACCTTCCTCATTGTTGGCAAGATGACACAGAGGTGGGAAGATAATGGGCACACCACTGCCCACCTTCCCTATGCCAGCGTACTGCCAACCTCTGATTCCCAGCCTGACCCCAGAGGGCTGGTGCATGCAACCTCCTACCTTCCCTCTCAAGTAAAAGTAGGGAGATTCCGTGACACTGTTTGTAAAAGGATCAAGAGAGCTGTTCCTCGTGTCCTGGGCCACTAACAAACAAAATAAAGATGATTCCGTTATTGTCTCTGCTGCTTGTCACATTCCCTACACTATAACAGCAACTGCACCTCACAAGTACCACATTAACTGAAGTGCTTCGCGATTTTCTGAGGTTGTGCACAGTGCTAAATCAGCACACAAGTTCTTTCTTTGGACTGCTGTAACTAATATTTATATATTATGTACCTTAATGCTTATATTGTACTTCCTCTACACGTAATGAATGCTTCAGCCACAAGGTCAGTTGTTTCCAATGGGAAATTATCAGACAGGGCCAGCCCCTAGAGTTTTTCTTTGTACTGATGACAGAATGTCTGGAACTTCTTGCCACTGATTGAAATATTTGGCTTCTGGTAAAACAATATAAGTCTCTTCAGGTAAATTCCAGAGCAACACGTGACTTGCAGAGTTTTGCCATTGGAAATAATACTTTAACTTTTTGTATATGTTTACTGGTTGTAGCTCTGCTTTCATGTGATCTGATCTGATTCCCTTCTTCCAGTGTCTAAAGATCTTTGCACAAGCTCCCTCCTTGAGTTAGTTCTTCTGCACCCCACTTCCCACCCCGGTCTCTCACTTTGTGGCTGAATTTCCTTACTCCTGTTTGTGAAGCAGTTTGTAACAATTCTTCAAGTTCAAATAGTGATATAAATGGAAGTTGCTGTTTGAAATATCTGTCCTGTAAGGAAACAGTCAATTAACCCCATTGAAAGGAGCTTCATTTGAGGCAGTTCAGAGAGATTGTCACCTTGCCATAATGATGGAGGTATCGGATTAATTGATGTCAGCAAGCTCCCGTGAACACCAATGTGATAATAACCATTTAAATGCATCTTACTGGTGTTGTTTGAGACATGAGTACAGGTCACGGTGCCATGGAGAACTCCCACTCTTTTGTTTGAAATCGTGACATAAGACCTTTCTCAGTCGAGATCTTGGATTAATGTCAGACAGCCCTCAATGCAGCACTGCTCATCTGTTTAGATTCTTGTAGATGTTGGTGTGTTCGCCGAGCTGGGAGGTTTGATAGCAGATGTTTCGTCCCCTTGTTAGGTGTCATCCTCAGTGCGGTGGAGCCTCCTGTGAGGCGCTGTTGCCCTGTACCAGTTCGAATTTGGTCTGGTTTTTGCTGTTTCCGGTAGGTGCCGGTTCTGGCTGTGTATTGAATGGTCGGTATATCGGGCCTGATTCAATGTGTTTGTTGATGGAGTCCGTGGATGAATACCAAGCCTCCACGAATTCCCTGGCTGTCCTCTGTTTGGTTTGTTTGGATTCTTGTGCTCAATTCTGTTTTCGATGCATTACGGTGCCATTTTATGGAGTTGCCTTTGCCTCTGCTGAGATATATTAGGACCTAAAGATCTTGAAAATCTACAATCCATCCAGCGGATTCCCATCTAATGTTGCACTGTGCATCTGTCAGAAATGCTGCAAGTTAGACCTGGTCTAAGCCTTTTGAGATGTCAAAAGATAGCTCCTCTGACAGTGAAGCACTCATTACTGCATTGATCTGAGTTTCACTGAAATGCTCAAGTCTCTGGAATGGGGCCAGCTTCACAATCAAGTCTGTATCTTACCTGTGACCGGGCTGAGCAAGTGCTTCCTCTTGGATGAGATGTTAAATTGGGGCCTCATACGAATGCAAAAGATTCAAGACAATTTTTGAAGAACAGCAGAAGATTTTTTCTAGTCTCTTGGGCAACTTTCAACTCCTTACATGTAACAGTTTATATAGCCATTTATCTTGTTGCTCTGGGTACTGCATGCTAATTTGTCATCACTTTGTTTCATAGCAAGCGTGACAATATTCCAAAACAGTGAGAAACCCTGTAATAAAACAATAATAGGATATGAAACTCTTTGGGATGTTCGAAAGACATGGAAGGGGCAATAAAAATGTAACTTATTTCTTTCTTGGGCACTTCTCATTCTAGAACGTGAATGTACAGACCTGGGAAAGTTCATAGACCAGTGCTGTTCAGTCAGTTGACCTGCTTTACTTAGGAATAATGCATTAGCCTCAACTTCCTGATCACTACCCAATAATTAACACCGAGAAGCACTGTGAGTCATGACAGCTGATGCCTGTTTATAATGGCTCCTCATCCTCTCAGCAGTAATGCTAATCCCTTCAAGTAAACAACTGAAGGAGGGTCACTTGGGCAAGGCATCACAGGGTATTCAAGGAATGACATCGTATCAAGAACCAATGACTGGAAGAAAGGAAAGGTGAGGAAATAAATACTGTGATACTGGGATTACTTAGATGGTCTGTTGCTGTCATGGGAAAAGATTTATAGTGAAAGCAAAAACCTTCCTACAAACAGAAGAGTTTATGATTCTGGCTCACATCGTACGCAGAGGAATGTCTTGTCTGTGTGTGATATACCTTTCCTCTAAAATATATGCTTGTCAGAAACTTTGTAAAAGCTATTGAATTCCAATGAAACAAGTAGGGGGTCAAAATCCAAGTCTTGAGAGGGTTGTTTTAATTTGGCTGGTGGATTGACATGTGAAACTGGGATAAATTGGAGCTAACTTTATGAACAAAAAGTGGGATGTAATATATTTGCACACTATCTGTTAATAGGCTGAACAAAAGGGGATATGGGGACAACCTAGAGAAATTGCTGTGAAAGCTGCTCAGTAATCTGAACAAGCAGGATAATGGTGGTGATGTTTGCCTGAATGAAAGGGAGGAAATGTCAGCAAACTGCTTCCCTGTAAACTTAATGAGATTTCTTTGTTCAAAGCTCATGCATCCCTAATGTATCAATTTACCAACCAGAGTTACAAGAGACCTTATAAAAGGAAGGAAAACCTAGAGGGATGCACAATAGATTTATTTCTATCCAAGTATACAAAAACATTGTGGATTTAAAAACATTGGTCTAGAGGAGGAGACAAGGAGTTTTGTTTTCATTCCATTGTTGGGATCTGGAATATTCCACCTGAAAAAGTGGTGTACATTGATTTCATTAATAATTTGGGAGTGCGACAGGTACTTGGGGACGAGAAACTAACAAGCAGGATTTGGGTTTAATTAGTCAGCTTTTTGAAAGAGCCAGTACAGACACAACAGACTGATGGTCTCCTTCTGTGCTGTTTCCATGATCCTATATATGTAACATGTGTTTAAAAATTGCTTCCTGTCAAGGTCTCTACCTTTAATAACTTCAGCTAATGCTAAAAGTCTTTCTGCGGCATTATTTCCTGCCTCACCATAGCTTTAGGCCTGATACTTCTGTTTAACTCAAGCTTATTATAACATTTACTTGGTCTTGATTAATAGAGAGACTGCAGACATAACTATCTATCCTCTGGGTCTCATTTTGAATGTTCCTGGCTTCTGAAGTGATGCACTATAGACCAATCTGGCTGATGTGTAAGTTAATGGGCAGTAATAGCAATGAATGTCAAGCTGTTCTTGGGTAACATCCAGGATTCTTCAGTTACCTCTGTCTGGTGAAAGCAGTTTCCTGCTCATTTTGATGTATGTGGTCCCTGTAGCCATTTGTCCCTGGATACAGAGACTATTTCAGGCATTGAGTGGTCACTAAGGTGTCCTTTCATCAGTAGTTTGGGGGCTGCAAGTAAAAGAACAGATTCCTTCAGCCAGGCTTGGTATTAATAGGTCCTTGTAGTTTACCTCCTAATTTGGCTTGTTACAGACTGTTGTCATTGCTTCAGACACAGATTTTTGCCACAGTGATTCTATACTTTTCCATTATATCAGACCTGTTTCTCTATGGACAGAGGTGTAAATCTGCCCACTTTTCTCATGCGCATCTGACAGTTTATTTCATACCTCATTCGACGTAAAATGTCTCTGAGTTTTTAAATCCTGTTTCCTAACAGCATGTAAAAACTATCTTTTTAAAAATCAAGAGATTGGTTATCCTACACCCTGACTGTTGATGGATGAATTAAGTTATCTACTGGAGAGTACAGCGTAATAACTGATTTGACACTTTTTGTTGTAGTCACTATTCAGTATATGGGCCGGAAGTTAATCACAGGTTTAAAAAAAAAGCACTGGGCATTCCAATCATCAAATCTTTCAACATTTGTGGAGAAAAATTAGAGTAAATGTTTTGGGTCAAATGACCCTTCCTCAGAACTGAGGAAGGCTCACTTGATCTGAAACGTTAACTCTAATTTCTGTCCCCAGATGCTGCCAGACCTACTGAGCTTTTCCAGCAACTTTGTTTTTGTTCCTGATTTACAGCATCCATAGTTCTTTAGGTTTTTATTAAATCTTTCAAACGGGTTTAAATCAGTGGGATGAGTTAACCACATAGTTTGCATCTGATATTGTCCCTCACCCAGCAAGTTAAATTCCCTTCCTATTCTTCCAATATGTAGAGGTTTGGTTGATGGAAATTAGTTTGACTGTTATAGAGTCAGACAGTATGGAAACAGACCCTTCAGTCCAACTAGTCCATGCTGACTATGTTCCCAAACTAAACTAGAACCAGCTGCTTGCACTTGGCCCATATCTCTCCAAACCTTTCCTGTTCATGAACTTTCAAACATTGTAACTGTACCTGCATCCACCACTTGTTGCCATTTGGATCCTCTGGATCCATTTTTGTACTTCTTTGTGTAATTGTATCTTTACCACCCTCCTTTGCCTTCTTCATACTTCCCCGATAGAACCAGTTTAAGTAACTGTTTCTTGCAATCAAGATAGGGAAAGAGATGTGACATTCATGGGACTCAGAAACATGGACGTTGCAACATACAAACCGCATCAGAGTCAGGCCAGGGAGATGACAGAGTTGGGTAGTTCAAGGAAGTTCAAAATATGCATTGGAAGAAGCACTCAGGGGGTCTGAGCTTTGTAATGTTGCATGGCTACTCCTGTATTTTGGAATCTGCTTGACAGTATTTTTCTCTGACTGGCAAAAAGTCCTTGATCTGAAACACTAGGCATACGGGTTTGAGTATGTGTGGGCACAGGCAGGCAGGGAGGCAGTTTTTCCAGGGATGGGCTGTCTGAAAGCTTGCTACCCCATCAAAGGTTTACTGTCTGAAAAATCGGATGACCAACAGTTCTGAAGCATTGACAATGCTACCAGGAAGGTGAGTCACTGCTGAAGCAACCTGGAGAGCTCAGGACTACAGCAGGTACAGTAACAAAAGTATATAAATCACAGGGCCTACTGGTGTAGGGTAAATTCACTCAAGGGAAGCCATTGGACATAAGTGGACAGCAATTCCCTCTTTATTCAATTCAGCCTGCCCCCTTAACCCTTACCCCCATCAAGGAATCCACTGGGAAGGTGCTTCCAAGACTCTGGTACTAACCCACCCCCAACCCCAAAAGCTGGCAGAGTTCCACTTTGTTACTGGCAAAATGCCATCCACCTGGGGAAATGGAACATTAACTGGGCATTTAGTGATTCCATATGGAAAGTCAACTTGCCACTTCCTCAGTAGTGTGACTGTCTGATGGAGCATTCCCTGTCTTTCCCATTACCACCCGACCTGTTATTCTGGGTCAGTAAAATTCAACCAATCAAGGGGCAGCACGGTGGCTCAGCGGTTAGCACTGCTGCCTCACAGCATGAGGGACCCGGGCTCAATTCCAGCCTCGGGTGACTGTCTGCGTGGAGTTTGCACGTTCTCCCCGTGTCTGCGTGGGTTTCCTCTGGGTGCTCCAGTTTCCTCCCACAGTCCAAAGATGTGCAGGCTGGGTGAATTGGCCATGCTAAATTGCCCAAAGTGTTGAGGGATGTGTAGATTAGATGGATGGGCCTGGGCAGGATGTTCTGAGAGTTGGTGTGGACTTGTTGGGCCAAAGGGCCTGTTTCCACACTGTAGGGATTCTATGATTTTATGAACTTTGCTTCTTACTCCATAAAAGCTGCTAGATCTGTTGACAACATTTCCTAATATTATTTCACTATTACAGAGGTTTCTCACTTAAAATTGTGGCTGTAATCCTGAAATTACAACTTTAAGTGAAACATCTTTAAGTGAATCATAGGTTCTCATCGGTGTCATATTAAAGTCCAAGTTGAATACTTTTGGCCAACTCTTGTCCAGGAAATGCCATGAACGTTGGAATACTGTGTCATCCATGTACAATTCTGTATGTACCTAGCTGAAATGACCTGTAAAACAAAATGCATCATAAAATGAAATAAATATCATGTGCAATACACTGTAATGTTTAAATAGAATTATTCACCTATAATAAATGTAAGGTTATCAAAGTCCCACTCTCTCATTAGAGGGTGATACCTGATGGTGGTTTAACCTGAGGCTCACCACACCCCAGGTGAAGGGAGAGGCTGAGAAGCAGAGTCCTTTTGTGGCAACCTCAGCCTTTATGGGAATGGAACCCATTTTGTTGTCACTCTGTCTTTCCAGACAAGCATCCAGCCATCTGAGCTAAGTTTGTGTAGGGGCAGCACAGCGGCTCAGTGGTTAGCACTGCTGCCTCACAGTGCCAGGGATTGAGGTTTGATTCCACCCTCAGGTGACTGTCTGTGTGGAGTTTGCACGTTCTCCCCGTGTCTGCGTGGGTTTCCTCTGGGTGCTCCGGTTTCCTCCCATGGTCCAAAGATGTGCAGGCTGGGTGCATCAGCCATGGTAAATGTGGGGTTAATGGGATAGGCTTGGGGGTGGTCTGGTTGGGATGCTCTTCAGATGGTCAGTGTGGATGGGCTGAATGGCCTGCTTCCACACTGTAGGGATTTGATAATTCTATGACACCCCTATATTCCTGTAATTTAGATTGATCTGGCTCTGTCTCATGGTTAGTACAGGTATAAGCTAGTCAGAATGGCCAACACTGACGAACCTCTGTCACCAGATGCAGAACAGGACGCAGCAGCCAGGAGTGTAGAGCAGCTAAAGAACAGATCAAGGGCTAAGGTAAGAACGGAGTTTGAGGGCAACAGTGGGAACCAGGGCAGGAACTGAGTCAAGAGCAACTGCAGAAGCCAGGCTGAGAACCATGGCAGAGTGGGAGCAGCAGCTGAAGTCCCTAGAGGTTGTGAAGGACACGGAGAACTTTAAAGTAAGAACAAGGGTGGAAATGGGGCCCATCGGAAAGACGAATGTCAGGTCTGAGAGTGGGACTGGAAGAACTGGCGAAAGGTTCATGTGCACGTTGCAAGTCACAGAACAGGAATCCTGTGGCAAACAACATTAAATTGACAACATTGAACTTTGAAATAAATATATGGAGGCTACGTTATCAATGTCATTAAAGCAAAATAATGTGAAGTGAGTGGACTTTAAGTGGAAACTTCCTGTGAACTTGCATTGTGACTGGTACTCCTATTTATACTATTGCCACAATTTCCATTGTCATCACTTTTGTTATTACTGTAGTCATTTCTGTTGTAATTGTTAATATCATCGCTGTTACTGCTATAACTGCTCGTTATGATTACCTTTGTACAGTTGCTCTTACAACTGTTCTAATTTATAAAAAAATCACTCAGATGACTGAATCTACTGCTAAATATACCTTTTGGGATATTTGCTTTTATATTTGTATAGTTGTTATTATGTTGTGTGACTAAGATGGTGGGGGAGTTGTGATTTATTTGTGTCCGTTCCTCCTTCATATATCCCCAATGGGTAAAGAGGTTGTTTCTCGTTTATAGACAAGCAGGGGATGGTGATGAGGCAACTACATTTCTTAGTTCACATTATCTTGGTTTCAAACACAAGAACACTTCATTGTCTCTGAGCTCTTCTCTCACTGGCTCTCTTTTCACATTCCCTCAGCACTCCCCACACCCCCAAATAGTGTAACCTTAGAATCACCAGGAGTAACACAACAGGAGGTCCCTGAGCTGGCTTAACATGGCTATTTCTCAGCAGGTTAAAGAGGAAGGTGTAAAAGGGTTAAAGGATTTTTAAGAAATCTGTTTTTGATGAGAGTAATAAATGTCTGATTCTGGACAGACATTTCCTGCCTCGGTGCTCTGGTTTCTTGTATCAGTTCATTCTTTGAGGTGTTTTATGTCTAACAAGTGGCAGGTGCAAACTCGTGAATGCTCCCTGCTGTGAAGAGCAGAGGTACGTCAGCGTTAAACCCTCGATAAGGGAATATATAAATCCAGACTTTACTGCAGGGAGGTTGGGGAAAGCTGCTTTTGCTCTGCTCTTCTCTACGATTTATGCATGAATCACATGTCCTTCCCCCTAACTCAGAAACTGATTGAGAAAAAAGATTGTCTGCAGAGGTTTGCATGTACATGTTGATCCATCTCACACACTCACATCTCTGTCTAAGATTGACTCCATTGCTTGGCTACTGGGTTGCTTGCAGTGAAGCTGTGCCATTTATTGGTCGTTAGGTTTGAGATTTTAATCCAAACAAACTTTCCCTGTGGACCTCATGGCTTATTTGCAAAGGTAAATGTTTGCAGTAAATGTTTGCAGTCGTTGCATGGTGAATGATTTGTGTGTGTTGTGTGCTATCAGCAGCATTTTGTGAAAGAACGGGAGGTGAATTGAGAATTGAAAGCTAACAGATACATTTTGGCAACTTCTCCGATTATTAGACAAGGACAGATCAAGGAATTGTATCTAGTGTTCAGCACGATGGCCAAATTTTCAATCTTCATCTTTACAAAATGATGTCTTAATACTATTTTACAGTGCACACTAAACCAGGGCTGACAATTTATACATTTGTCTCTGTCAAATGGTCTGAATCTGAAGAGGAATAGTAAGGCCAAAACAATGGATGATCAATAGCAGATAGTCACAAGTAGATCCAATAAAAATTTAAGAGAAGCTTCTCCCGGACCATTTGATTGAGATGTTGCCCTTCAGTTGAAGTATTAAAACTAAAGCCTGGTGTGGCCTCTCAGTTGGATGCAATAGATTCCAGGTCACTGTGTAGGTGAAAGCAGGGAAATCCTGCCTAATGACCTGGACAATATTTATCCTTCAGCTATTACCCAAACAGATTATCAGGCCATTGTCTCGCTGTTGTTTATAGGGTCTTGCCATTTACAAATTGACTGCCACATATTCTACCTCACAATTGAGAATACACACTTAGCTTTAAAGCATTCTGAGACATCCTAAAATCAAGAATGGCCCCTAAATAAATGCTATCTCTGTGTTTCAAGCCCAATACTTGTCCCATATCCACTTCCCACAATTAACTACACCTTAGGTCCTCATATTTTCTGAAGGATGACACCTCCTACACCTTGACACTTGCACAAAAGCAATTAAGCGCCAGCCCAGATTGTGCATTGAGCTCCCAGATGTGGTGCTTATGTCACCAAGCCCCTGATCCGCAGGCGATGTGCTACCAATGGGTCAGAATATTCTCCGATTCTGGGTGTAGTATTAATCTTCAGTGTTTGTTTTATCAAATGTTGATAGATTGCACAGCTATTTGAAAACCTTAACAGACAAAGGCACAAGATTTCCAGTGGATGGTACCAGAGGGATGGGAGCAGGAGAAGGAGAAATTGCATTGATTCAGCCATTGGTTTCAGTGAGTTATTCACCTCAGCATCGTCCCATACAGGATTAATTATTTCTGAAGGTAGTGGCAACTGTTATGTAGTCAAATAGGCAAGAATACTGCAATTTGCAAGTCCTGACAACCATAAAAAAAACAGCTTTCACTTATGCAGAGTTTTTATTATAGTAAAAAGCCCCAATGCATTTCATAGGAGCATTCAAGCTATTCAATATATCAATACAATAATATAAGCTCACAGTTTGGGATGTTAAGAAAGAAAGCGGGTTGGTTTTAAAGTGTGTATCTTTTTTTGTAAATTCACTCATGGGACGTGGACATCACTGGCTGGGCCCAGCATTTATTGCCCATCCCTAGTTGCCCTTGAGAAGGTGGTGGTGAGCTGCCTTCTAGAATAGCTGCAGTCCACATGCTGTGGATTGACACACAATGCTATTAGGGAGAGAATTCCAGGATTTTGAATGAGTGACTGTAAAGGAACAGCGATATATTTCCAAGTCAGGATGGTGAGTGGCTTGGAGGGGAACTTGAAGGTGGTGGTGTTCCCATATATCTGCTGCCCTTGTCCTTCCAGATGGAAGTGTCCTGGGTTTGGAAGGTGCTGTCTAAGGATTGTTGGTGAATTTCTGCAGTGCATCTTCTAGATAGTACACACTGCTGCTACTGCATGTCAGTGGGAGCAGATGCTTGTTTGGATGGTGTCAAGCTTCTTGAGTATTGTAGGAGCTGCACTTATCCAGGCAAGTCGGGAGTATTCCATCACACTCCTGACTTGTGCCTCGTAACTGGTGGATAGGCTTTAGGGTGTCAGAAGGTGAGTTACTTGCTGCAATATTCCTGGTCTGTGACCTGCTCTTGTAGCCATTGTGTTTAACTAGCAAGTCTATTGAGTTTATAGTCAATGGCAACCCCAAGGATGTTGGTAGTAGGGGATTCAGAGTTGATAATATCATTGAATGTAAAGGGACAGTGGTCTCTAATTGGAGATGGACATTGCTTGGCATTTGTGTGGTGTGAATGTTACTTTCCATATGTGAACCCACATGTCCAGCTGTTGTTACATTTGGAAATGGACTGCTTTAGTATCTGAGGAATTGCGAATGGTGCTGAATACTGTGCAATTACCATCAAACATCCCCAGTCTGATCTTGTGATGGAGCGAAGGCCACGGATGAAGCAGCTAAAAATGGTTGGGTCTAGGACACCAACCTGAGGAACCCCTGGAAAGCTGAGATGACCGACCTCCAACAACCACAACCATCTTCCTATGTGCCAGGTCTGACTCCAACCAGCAGAGAGTTTGCCTCCTGATACCCATTGATCCCAGTTTTGCTGGGGCTCCTTGATGCTCAGTTGAATGTGACCTTGGTGTCAAGGTCTGTTACTCTTACCTCACTTCACCTCTGCAATTCAGCTGTTTTGTCCATGTTTAAACTAAGGCTAGAATATTTAGGACGAAATAGAGGTCAAGAGATGGAAAAATTCAGGGAGAAAGTTCCAGGAACAGCCTCAGCATTGTCATTGATGATGGAATGATTAAAATCAGGATTGTCCCAGAAGCAGGAACATGAAGCATTCACCTATCTAAGAAGGTCATGGGGCTGGAGATTACAGAGATAGAGTATTTGAGACTTTGAAAGAGTTTGAAAAGGAGGGTTGAAAATTATAAAATCAAAGCGTAGATTAAACCGGAGTCAATTTCGGTGAGCGAGTATGGGCTGGCGAGTGAACACAACTCATAATTGCGATGACACAATAGTTACTGGGCTTCAGCTGGGGCGAATCAGTTAGTTCAGTTGGCTGTACAGCTGGTGTGCAGTGTAGAGTGGTGCTGAGGGCATAGGTTCAATGCTAGCTCCAATTGAAGTTAGTGTTAGGGACTCTCTTTCTTAACCTCTCCCCTCACCGAAGACTATGGTAACTTTGCCTGTAATTCTGGTTCTGGGTGGTGATCGTTGTGAAAGGGATATTCTCTTGGACAGCAGAAGAACACCGTGTCTTTTTGAAATAGTTCCCTGGCATCATTCTTTCCATAAACACGTGACTGTTGTTAAGCTGTCACTGAAGAACAGCGTATCTGACAATGCTGCAGTCCCTCAGTTCCCTTGCTGGATTGTCAGCCTCACTAATGCGTCTGAATACTCATGAACAATTTCAATCCAGACCCTTCTAACCCAGAACTGAGGGTGTTACTCTATCAAGCAGGTGCTGCGACAAAAAGGTAGAGATTTGTTGTGAGCTGCTTGTTAGAACTAGTGAACGTCTTCTGAATTTCTCATTATAATTTAAAAAAAAACTTGTCTGTATTCTGCAGGTCTTCTCGTCTCAAGAATTCTAATGATTTTATGAGAGAAGTACATTTTAGCAAGTAAATCAGTAACAAGGGTGCATTTAAGGTTGAAAAAAAATAGGAAGAAAGTGAGATTAGCAGATGGCAGAATTGGTCATCCTTTCTTGTTAAACCCAAAAGCCCCATCAAATATTTCCTGGCTAGGTTTAGTATAGGTCAACGACAGCTTTCTATACAGTCCCAAAATCTAATGGCATCTCACTTACAGTAAGAAGGACTTGCTTTTACATGGTGCCTTTATCCTCAAGATGTCTCAATGTAACTTCTTTATACTGAACTACCTTTGAAGTGTAGGAAAGAGGAGCAGGAAAGTATGCTGATGATGCCTGGCCTGCTGTGTTCCTTCAGCTCCACACTGTGTTACCTCTGACTCCAGCACCAGCAGTTCTTACTATCTCTGAGTGAGTTACTACTCCACTGTGGCCAGGTTCTGCACATCAGGGTCCATTAATGTCAACGAGATGATTCGGCAGCTAAGTTAGCTCAGTGGCATTGTTTGGAGAATGAATATTGACAAGAAGAGAGAGCTATATGCCCTTCTTCATAATGTGGGATTTATTTTGTATGTTTGTCTTCGTAAGTAATTGGAGCCTCTGTTTAATGTCACATCTGAAAACAGGGGTGAGTGGGGTGAGATAGCATGTTAGAAACATAGAAGATAGGAGAAGGATTAGCCCACTTGATTCCTTGAGCCTGCTGCACCATTCATTATGATCATGGCTGATCATCCAACTCAATAGTCTGTTACAGAGATAGTAGGAACTGCCGATGCTGGAGAAACTGAGATAACAAGATGTAGAGCTGGATGAACACAGCAGGCCCAGCAGCATCAGAGGAGCAGTAAAGCTGAGGTTTTGGGTCTAGATCCTTCTTCAGAAATGGGGGAGGGGAAGGGGATTCTGAAATAAATAGGGAGAGAGGGGGAGACGGATAGAAGATGGATAAAGGAAAGATAGGTGGAGAGGAGACAGACAAGTCAAGGAGGCGGGGATGGACCCAGTAAAGGTGAGTGTAGGTGGGGAGTTAGAGAGGGGATAGGTCAGTCCAGAGAGGACGGACAGGACAAGGGGGCGGGACGAGGCTAGTAGGTAGGAGATGGGGTGGGGCTTGAGGGGGGAGGAGAGGATAGGTGGGGATAGGTGGGAGGAAGGACAGGTTAAGGATGTGGGGATGAACTGGGTTGGTTTTGGGATGCGGTCGGGGGAGGGGAGATTTTGAAGCTTGTGAAGTCCACATCGATACCATTGGGCTGCAGGGTTCCCAAGCTAAATATGAGATGCTGTTCCTGCAACATTTGGGTGGCATCATTGTGGCACTGCAGGAGGCCCAGGATGGACATGTCATCCAAGGGAGTGGGAGGGGTAGTTGAAATGGTTCGTGACTGGGAGGTGCAGTCGTTTGTCCCCAACCGAGCGTAGGTGTTCCACAAAGCTTTGCTAGTAGATTTGTCAAGTACTATTTCTCTTCCATAAATCCATGCTACTATTTTCCAAATGCTCAGTTATTAATTCTTTTATAATGCACCCTAGCATTTTCCCTACTTTCGAGGTCAGGCTGACTGGTCTGTAATTCCCTGTTTTCTCTCAGCATCCCTTGTTAAATAGGGGGATTGCATTAGCTGCCCTCCAATCTGCAGGAACTGTTCCAGAGTCTATAGAATCTTGGAGAATGACCACCAATGCATTCATAGTTTCTTGGGCCACTTCCTTCAGTACTCTGAGAGGTAGATTATCAGGATTTATCACCTTCAATCCTACCAATTTCCTCAACACCATTTCCCTACTAATACAGATATTCTTCAGTCCCTCGCCTCACTAAACCCTGTATTTCCCCAACACTTCTGGTCCTTTTTTTTTACCCTCCTATGTGAGCACAGAACGAAAGTATGTAGTTTGTTTACTTCTTTGTTCCCCATTATACATTATGCCCTGTTTCATACAATCCCTGCAGAGCAGAAGGAAATCATTCGGCCCATTGAGTCCACACTGAACCTCCCACCCAGACCTACACACTCCGCATCCCTGCAACCCTGCATTTCCCATGGCAAATCCACCTAGCCTGCACATCCCTAGAAACAATGGGCAATGTAGCATGGCCAATCCACCTAACCTGCATAGCTTTGGACTTTGGGAGGAAATTGAAGCACCTGGAGGAGACTCACACAGACACAAGGGAGGAAGTTGCAAACTCGTCACAGTTAGTTGCTTGAGTCTGGAATCGATCCTGTTTCCCTAGTGCTGTGAGGCAGCAGTGCTGGCCACCGTGCCACCCTCTGCGTTTGATTAGGGGTTTCTGGAAAAGATGTTCGGGAGGGATTGTCAGGTTCAGGAAAGGAGATCGGAGTGAGAGGAGAGGGCTGGGGACAGAGGGAAGATGTTGCTAACTGCTGGAGAGGGCCAGAGCTTGTGGTCCAGATTTGGGATGCGTAAGGGGATTGTGGGAGGGGAATTTGATGTGTGGTGTGGCGAATTTGGGGTGCTTGTCTTCATTTTTATTGCTTACCTTCCCTATTGCAGGCAATCTTTAAGCTGGTTTCAAAGTGTGGTTGTCACAAAGACACTGGTTGTTTCAGAAGCAAGCCTATCTTGGAGAAGGAACATCAGACAATCTGATTAATTGCAAAGCATGAGATTTTGTGCTTTCGGGATGGGTAAATGCTCGTTCCAGTTTATCCTTTACTTCTATTCAGAAATCCATAGACTGCCCATGATGTTGGGACTTTCATAGTTTTTCTTTTCTTTATTCATTCATGGGATGAGGGCATCACTGGCTAGGCAGCATTTATTGCCCATCCCTAATTGCCCAGAGGGCAATTAAGAGTCAACCACATTGCTGTGGTTCTGGAGTCACATGTAGGCCGCCTGAGTCATATCCAAAACATGGGTGCTCTATCAAGCAAATTTTAGGATCTCAAGTCTTACGAGTAGGGATTTGAATGCACAATGCTCTGAGTCCAAGAAGTGAATGTTCGGCGATTTATTGTGGTTGTTACAATTGTAGTAAAAATAGACCATTCAATTTGTAGCATTTGACTTTAATACCTGAGACTTTCATGAACTAACAATTTTTTTAGGACATTTCTTACTTAAAATGGTGTAACAAGCCCCAGGCAAACCACATGAAAAATATGAAACTGGCTGTATTGGAGTTACATTTGTAGGTAAGGAGCCATAGGAACTTAGGCATCTCACTCCAATAAAAAGAGAAACAGGCAGTGGCATAGTGATGATGTCACTGGGCTTGCAATCCAGTACCCCAAGCTAATGTTCTGAGGATATGGGTTTGAATTTCACCATGGCAGATGGTGCAATTTGAATTCAATAACAAGTTAGTCTAATGATGACCACATAACCACTATTAATTGTTATGCCCGTTAGTGAAGAAAATTTGTCCTCCTTACCCTGTCTGACCTCGTAGTAATGTGGTTGACTGGTAACTGTGGTTAGGGATGTGTGATAAATGCTGACCCAGTCAGTGATAGACACATAGAATTTTATAATACTGAAGGAGGCCTTTCGACCTATCATGTCTGTACTGGTTCCTGCAAGAGCTACCCAGCTAGTCCCATTCTCCAGCCCTATTTCCATAGCCCTCTCACTTTATCACTTTCAAATATATATCCAGCTTTCTTTTGAAACCTCCTATGGAATTTGCCTCCACCACTCTTCCAAGCAGCACATTCCAAACCCTAGCAACTCTCGAAAGTAATGAAATTTCTCTTCATCTCACTCCTAGCTCTCTTCCTGACCTTCTTGAAAATGCGCTCCCTAGTTACTGACATACCATCTAGTGGAAACAGAACATCCATCCTTCCTTGCCTTGTAAAAAATGTTCATAATTTTGAGTAAGGTCACTTAAACTTACATTCCATGAATGAATGAAAGGAAAAAAAGGTTATGTATAGCTTGAGGGTAATCACTTTACAAATATGAAGCATGTTAAGGAGGAAGATTTCCATGAACTATCAAAGCTGGCATGGGGATTGAATACTGTCAGCTTTATTTCTCATCACACTCTAGTGACTGACCTCACTGACACCCATCAGAACAGGCACTGAAACTCGGTGAGGCATCGAGAAATTTGCATCTCTTGGTTTACTCTCACCTGCAAGGTGACTACACACATTAAAAGATGAAAGCTTGCCTACAGCCTTTGAAATGAGGCAATGATACAGGCACCAGAATCTACAAATAGTATATCAATAGCAGTCATTGAGTGAGAAACATGGACTGATAACAGCAAGGATACTGAAAGCTATTCTTTCCCTTGCTCTCTTTCAGAAAACAACATCAGTGAGAAAGCAAATTAGAAAATCTCTGTTCATTGAGAAATCAAGTTTATTTGCAAGCTTCACCACTCCTAAGGAAACAGGAAAATAGCTAAGCCTTAGGGATTTAGTTTTTACTCTTGCAACTCAAGGACTCCAAAAGCAATGCACTAGACTGCTATGTCTCATGGTCAATGTGTCGGTATGTCTTTAACAAACATGTTCATTACATCATCGCTATCGTAACATACTACTTGAGGGCATCAAGGTCTCAGATTCCATCTTATGGATCACTTGAGGCGTGATATTCTACTAGATGTGTCCTCCTCTGTTGTAGCCGAAAGCATAATACAGGCTGAGACACTGATGTGCCTGAAGGGTTTAGGCCCGAAACATCAAGTTTTCCTGCTCCTATGATGCTGCTTGACCTGTTGTGTTCATCCAGCCCCATGCCTGTTATCTCGGATTCTCCAGCGTCTGCAGTACCTTTTATCTCTGTGCCTGAGGTATGTTGTTTTGCGCACGACAGTTGCCTATTGTATTCTTCAACATCACAATATCTACATTTAGTGTCTCATGTTACAGGAGATAAGATACACATTGGTGTATCCTACTGGGGGAAAACACAAAGCATGGATTGTCTGTATGGACACTTTCTTCCCCTGCCCCACCTTTTAAAGCTTATTTCCTGTATTGTGTGTATCTATGATACTGTGGGGTCTCCTGTTTTTCTAGGTTTAATAGGCAATAAAACCCATCCCTTCTCCACTCAAGAAAACAATCGAGTTGGCTGTTCTTCATTTTAGATCTGGTTCAATAAGTTTCATTGAAGTGTAATAACTCCATGCTATAAAAAATGTTTTTTTGTGACTGACAGAAAGGGGGTTAAAAAGGAGGAGAAGCAATCAGCCCTCCCCACATTGTTGTGACAATGGGGCACTTTGGAATAAATAGCTGCCCCCTGCCCTGGAATTTCTGATACTACACTTCTGACAAACTTCTGAATTGTGATGGAAAGTAACACAGACATCTCAGTGAAGCATTTTCTTTGAGTGTGATGGTCAGTCATCTTGGATACATTAGTGTCAATCATTGCCAGTTGTGGATGAACTTCAGTGTTCTGCATCATCAGGGGATCAGTTGAGCTCAGACAGCTTTTTTTTAAAAGAACCTTAACAGCCATCAGAGAGAACTGCGGCTGGGAGACCACAAGACCATAAACAATCAGGAAAACGAGACCCTCATTTAATCTTCCCAAGCTCAATTTAAATCCAGGTCCATGAGCTGCAGGACAGGATATGTGAATTCCAGGGGAAGGAAGCTTTCAACAGTTGGTGCCTCGGCTGAAATATATATTTCCCATGAAATAGAGAAAGGGGAAAAAGCAAGAATCTTCGGGGGCTGGGTTAAACAGACTGCAGAATGGATCATGTTTCCTTGTTAAACCCAGCAATTGCATCATGTATTCCTTGGCCAAGTTCAGTAAAGGTCAAAGGCAGCTCAGTGGATAGTCCTAACATCTGATCGAGAAAGACAGAGGAAGAAAGAGAGAAAAAGAAAGAAAACGAGAAAGAGAGAAAGAAAGAGAGAGAAAGAAAGAAAGAAAGAATGCTGCATTTACATGGCATCATGCACATCTCCAGGACATCTCAAAGCACTTTGCTCCCAACGAAGGCTGACAACAGTCAACTCACACATGGCAGGTCCCACAGACATCAACACAATCATGAAGTAGATAACTAAAATCAAGCGAAGAACTGTGGATGCTGAAGATCTGAAGCACAAACAGAAATTTCTAGAGAAACTCAGCAGGTCGGGCAGCATATTTCGAGAGAGAAGAATGGAGTTAACGTTTCAAGTCTGGTGACCTTTCTGAATCATTGGCTCCGCTTTCTCTGCACAAATGCTGCCAGATTTGCTGAGATTCTCCAGCAATTTCTGATGAAGTAGATAACCTTGGGTAGAGTTTTACGGTCTCCCACCGACAGGTTTACAAGAGGGAAAGCTCACACAGCCTTCTTGCCACCTTCCCAGCTGCCCCTGACCTGCCTGTGGTTATATACATGCTGTCACTTTAACTGAGGCTTATATTTAAAAGCCAATTCCACCCAGGCCTCCAAATTAAGGCTTTACAGTAGGAGGTCAGTGATAGCCTGGAAATGCCAATAGGTCGTCTTTGTCAGGCCTTGGATGGGAAAATCGGGAAGGCGGTGCCTCATTTCACACTGGGGGGCAACAAATCCATAAGCTCTGTAGCCCACCTGGATTCTCCTTACTCTCCCCCACTGCCCGATCCATGCTACATACCCGACCCCCTTAAATCTGCATTCCATTATAAGGCTTCCCTTCCCACCTCATCCTGCCAAACCCTGCACTGGCCCTTATTTCAAACGGGTTAGAATATAAGAGTCAGGAAGTCTTACACCGACTGTACAAGATACTGGTGAGACCATATCTGGAGTACAGTGAAAAGGTTTGGTCCCCTTATTTCAGGCAAGCTATAATTTTATTGGAGGTAGTTCAGTAAAGGTTCGCTAGGATGATCCCTAGCATGGAGAGATTGTCCGAGCAAAAGCTAAATAGGTTGTGAGTCCACTCATGAGAGTGTAGAAGAATGAGAAGTGATCTCATTGAAACATAGGACTCTTGAAGAGCTTGACAGGGTAAATGCTGACAGGATGTTTCCCCTAATGGGAGTGTCTAGAACCAGAGGACATAGATTAAGAACAAAGGGGAGCCAGTTAAATAGATAAGGAGGAATTTCTTCTCTCAGAGGGTTATGAGTCTTTGAAATTCCTTGCCACTGGGAACTGTGGGGCAGAGTCCTTGGGTTGATTTAAGGCTGAGATAGATAATTTTTTGACCAATGGCGAATCAAGAGTTATGGGGAAAAGGCATGAAAGCGGATATAGGGAGTATTGGATTAGCCATGATCCTACTAAATGGTGGAGCAAGCTCGAGGGGCCAAACAGCCTACTCCTGTTCCTATTTCTTATGGTCTTATGGCCTTATTTGAAGACTGTATTTTTGAAGGCATTATCCAAATGTAGACAAATCAGGTCGATTGCTTGTATGTAACAAAGCTGTGAAGCCCCTCCCACTATTCTATTCCAGATTGAAGAGATGTTTGACTGTTGAAGACTTTATTTCTGACCCTGATCTTTTGTCCCCCAGCCAAAGCACTGATATTTAAATCAACTAGTGAGGGTACTCCATGGGCAATTTATTGCTTTCCCTCAAATGGAAGAGATGCCACAAAATGCAGCTCCAATCATTTCTAAAGAACAAATTAGGCAGGGTCTGCAGTTTGAACCCATGACCTCATGCTCAGTTCCACACCATTTATCTCTTAATCCATCAGGGGATATTATTGCTGATGTTTCCTGGTTAAATGATTATGACCAGGCCTTTGTGCAGAAAGTTTATATTTTATGCATTTTGGGTCAGATTTGTAAAACGTGTAAGTTGACAGAAAACAGCTGTTTGAAGGACTGCCTTCATTAACACATTTTATCTATTTGACACAGCTGTCTGCCCTTGGTTCCACTCATCTGTAATCCATCGAGCTCCATCTCATGTAGTAAGTTGCTGTTTTGATAGAGTGTAATATTCTCCCAGAAGAGAAAGGAGCTGAGAGGCTGTTCTGAGAGATTATCCGAAAATAAGTGGAGGTGAAGAATTGCAAGTAGCTTGATTTTGCAACGTATCAAATGAATGTCGTCTCCGGCCGCTAGACTATTTGAGGCAAATAACATAGATGCAATTAAAAGGAAGCTAGTTAAACAGAAGAGAAAGGAGGTTATGGAGGACTGGTTGGGTTAGATGAAGACTGGAGAGAGAAGATTTGTATGGAGCATAAACACTGTCTCTGCAGTTTTGCTCCAAATCCTGTTCTCTGCATTCCATGTAATCCTATGTAATCAACTCTCGGCTTGCAATGAGTTTCCTGATGCTTCACTTCCATTACACTTTCAACAAACATCCTCATGTTCTCAGCTCATCAACAGCATTGGATAATTATCCTTTGTTTTCCCTTTGGTTTTTGGATGGAATTAAGGTGGAAATTAGCCACGATCTAATTGAGTGATGGAACAGTTTGAGGATCTCAATGGCTCACTCCCATTCCTAGGGGCTGACTTTTCCCAGCTCTGTAGTGGTGGGCTTGGAGGCCAGTGTGGGAGAGTTTGGGTCATCAGATAAAGAGTAGGGAGCCTAGTCAGGATGAAGCCTTTCCTGCTGCCAGGGAACTTTACCGGATGCCCAGGGAAAGGCATCGGTGGTGTTCACCACAGATGTGGACAGCTAATTGAAATGACTTAGATTCCAATTGTAACTGATTCTAATGCCAATCCAGCTTTTTACAGAAATAGAATGGACCTGGCCAAAATGGAGAGGCCATTAGCTCCACGGGGGTGGTTTGTGTGCAATCTGGAGGAGCAGGGTCTTGGCCTTGAAGGAAATGGGCCCCAACAATCCAACTCAAAAGGTTCTTCTCCAATCCAAGAAGCTGCCTCTTCCCACATTGTAAAATATTTATTCGTGCACCATTGACCGTGCCTCCATATTGAAGCCCCTTCTGGGCCTACAGTGTTAGGACTCTGCTCACCATCCTTCATACAGTGGCACACATGGAGGTCAAGGCCGTCTCTCGGAAATTGGTCCATTAGACGGCTCCTAGTAACCACAACCCCATTTAGCCCATCCTTCCACCATGGTCCTAAAGCCTGGGGAAAGTATTCTGCCCTGTGTTTTCTTAATGGCAGCTAATGAGCTGTATAAATGTCAGCTTGTTAACGCGATGGTTACGTATGGAAATCTTATGGAAAATCGCTGAGTGAATTGAAAATGCCTGTTTTCCACATGGGTTTTGTGCATGCTGGTAATCTGTGCTGGTGATGTAGAAATGTGAGAATGTGTTTAAGAAGACAGAAGCCAAAGTACACAGAGGAGGTGTTAAGTACATGTCACTGAAAGAAGTCTCAACTATTTGGTGGAAAACCTGGCAGAGAGCCCAGAATAAACTGCACGACTTATGGATGAGCAAAAGAAAGAATTACTGTAAGGCTGCAGCAAAAGACACATATCATCATCAAGGAAAATACTTGTTAAAAGTACTTGCTGAAACTACACTGTACCGAAACAGAGATGTAACAAGTAATGTCTTCGAAGCGAATGTAGAAGAGTTAGTAACACCACCTATTGGATTGAAAGTAGAAGATACCATATTCCCAGTAGGTTATCGGCTGCTCACCTTATTAGGTAGAGACAAGTGGTGCTGGGTATAACCTACCTGATGGTCGTCCACCTCAACAAAGGAAGGGTTTGAGAAGATGGAGCCTTCATGATGACCTTAGCCAGTGTACGAATTGAACCCATAGCCATCCAGTCTCTGTGTTGACCACAAGCACCGAAAAGGCCAATGTTCCTGGTTAATCAGTAAGAGTATAAAACATTGGGTTGCTCTCAGTCAAAAGAAACCCCAATGAACTTGTGAAGAATACCTAGAAAAACATAAAAATGTGCAACCATTTACCTTTTGTAGCAACCTTAGCCCAAACTTTCCTACATTTTAGTCAAAGAATATAAAATCCATTTCAAAAGCATCTCTTAATGTGCCAAAGCATTTTACAGCCAAATAGGTACTTCTGGAATATAGTTGTTGTTGCAGCTTCAGGAAACACGAGTTTGTAAACCGCAAGATTCCACAAATAGCAATGAGGTAAATCAGCAAAATCACCTCTGGTGGGAACATTGATCAAGGGATAACTTCCCCTGCTCTTCTTTGATTTGAGCAATGGGGTGTATTATAACTCCCAAGCAGATGTACTGAGGTACAGTTTGATAATCCATCCAAAAGACTAGCAGTTTGCTTCAGTTGAGTAATAAAAATATCAATTCTGCCAGGGTTCCACACATCAGAGTCAATCTTCTTGCATTTTTCTAGTCTATGGGGATGTTACTAACGATGACACGAAGGGATATGGGAATAGCGTGTAACGGAGATAATTAGCCATGATCTAGAATGGTTGAGTAGGGAGGGGCTGACTAGCTTCCTCCTCTTCCTCCTATGTTCCCATAGGCTAAATAATTGCCTTATCCATTACACTGCATCTACTACGTTTCTAGTGCATCTTCTTGAGGAGGACACTCATTGGCAGAGTCTCTCTACCTTCTGATGTGTATAAGAAATCAGAAATGATCCATTAGGAGTTGTTAAATTTGATGTATTTGCTTATCGCTTTGACAGATGAGGGCTCAGCCAAAAACCAAAGACTGTATACATTCTTGGCTCTTAACTTTGCAAGTGACATTAAGGCTAAATCTTGCTTTTTGTAACTGATCATGAATACTGCATTTGATGTCAGTGTTGGAGGAATGCTTCCAATCTGAAAACAAAAGGTGGGAATCCACAAGAATTTGAATTGAATTCGCCTGCAACTGGAGAACAAAGGGTTAAGTTACATTTTAGCTCAGGGGAAGCACTGTGCATTTAAACATATTTACAGATAATCACATATACAGATGTACACACATGCATAAGCAAAATTGTATTCCAAAATGTAAATCAATACATTTATGGAATTTGGACATTGAACTAACTTCATGCTCAATATCTTGATTTTTGCTGGAAACCAGCATGAGCTGTTGAATGACAACATGATCCCATAAGGGTTCCAAAATTGTGAAAGTTGTGCACCAGTTAAAATGACCTTGTACTTCTTCAGGCTGCCCTGCACCTCTTTCAAAAGTGGCCTGCACCTTACAGGGAAGCCCTCAAATAGGTCACTCTTTAAGGGGAAGAACAAAATATTGGCAAAGCCTAAATAGAATGTGGTCCAAGGTCCCCAGACATTGCACTGCAGGTGGAGGAGATGCTCTGGAGGAGAGATGTCCTGTATTTACAGACAGTAGGAGGCCCTCAAGACAGACATTCAAATGCATTGGGACTGGATTAGTGGGGAGATCAATACCAAAGATCAAACCTAATGGCCAAGGCCACTAAATATATTATTGAATTCCCACATATTCACCAATGCTCCACTCACTTCTTAGGCTGCTCAATGTTCCAAACTCCCACTGCCAACAACCTCTATCAGTCCTGACTCATATCTAGCATTCAAACCCCTAAACACTGCACCTCACCCTCACTTACTTAACACTGTTTCTATCCCACAACCACATCCTACAATCTGCAAAAAAGAGTCACATCACCCAAACAGATTATACAACACTCGCTGACATTCTTCCCTCTCTCTTACAGGACACAGTGGCAGGAGGTAACTGGTGGGGAATCAGTTATTGCTGATGTCCTGACCAGTGGCAGGACTGAAACCAAAGATTATGATATTCTCATTTTCCTTTATTCAATGATCACTTCCAACTTACAAGCTGCAGATGGTATGAGCTTGTTATCATTCCTACACCGCCGAACACAATCTAACCTTCATGTTTTTCACCTTTCAGTTACGTGAGAATTGCTGCTAGTGCCAACACTGATGGAAGAGTAAGAAGACCCACTTTGAAAAATTGCTGTAAGGCAATTTCATATCCGCAGCCACCAGCTCAGACACTAACACGTAATCTAGGTGCCTACGAGGTTGGGTGTGCACCTTTTTGAGGCACTGAGTGACCTCTAGCCAGGATCGATAATGAGGTTTAAGCAGGTTGCAGACTGCTTGAGGGTAAGGTCACACATGAATTCTGTTGCAGCAAACCTGGATGTGCATTTTTATGAGGTAGACTACTGGACAGCGCTGATACCCACGCACAATGAAATACCAAGTGCATTGACAATGTTCCTAGGAAGGCTGTGTGCAATGTCAAGAAATATGGAGGAATCTAGAACCGACTTTATTCAAGGTTTTGATGGAGGCTGGATTCTAACCTTTCCAGAGCGGAAGTGATGGCCAACTCTATTAACGCACTTTGGATCCACTATGATGCAGGCCTAATTTTTCAGCTTCCAATGTAGCACAAACAGAGGATCCCACCAGTGTGGGCAGCAGAGGCTTAGACTGTTGACACCTTGACGTCAGACCCAAAATTTGAAGGAACTTATACACTCTCAGAGATTACCAGGAGTCATTTTTTCTTAAGGTGCTGGAGGTGATGCAGTGGCTCCTGAAGCACAACGCCTCTCTTATGATGACAATATTTGTCCTCCAACTCCTGTCACTGAGGCAGGGTGCTTGTTGTTGCCTGTCTGCCAACCAGCCCAGATTGGACACTGATCTGAATTGGCCTCATAAATACTACAGCAACAAGAGCAGGTTGGAGGCTAGAAATTCGACACTGAGTAACTCACCTCCTGATTCCACAAATCCTGTTCAACATCTATAAGACACAGGTCAGGAGTGTGATGGGATACTTGCCACTGGCCTGGACGAGGGCAGCTCCAACAACACTCTCATATGGTATTGGTAACAAGCAGAGATGCAGAAGCAGAATTCATTAGCTAGCTCTTCCCAGGACAACCCCTCTATCCTGATGCATTGGGCTTGTTTTATTAAATAGTTGGCCAGTACTCCATCTAACACCTTGGTCGGTACTCCATCGAACACTTTCAATACTCGCTGCCTCCAGCATTGATTTGCAGTGGCAGCAGAAACACACTGCACTGTCTCAAAGGTTTCTTTGACAGCACCTTATAAACCTTCCACCATTGCAAAGCAGCAGATACATTGGAACATCCCAAGTTACAAGTTGTCCTCCAAACCACACTCCGTCCTGACTTGGAAATATGCTGCAGTTCCTTCATGGTTCATGAGTCAAAATCTTGGATCCTTTACTGACAGCATCATGGTGTGCACAGGAACAACAGCGGTTCGAAAAGACAGTTCACCATCACCTTCTCGAGGGCCATTAGGAATGGACAATAAATGTTGATCCTGCCTGTGAGGCCTGCATCCTGTGAATGCGTGCAGAGTTCTGAGCCCCATTGTCTGTGAAATACCCCTGGCCACCTTAAGGCTACCCTTTGCTCTGGATTAATGGATACAATGTAGATGACACAGAGTGAAAATATCAGGACCTCTGCCGGGATACCAGGCTTTGACCTGCACAGTTTGCTGCCTGCAGTCACACAGCTGCAGAATGTGGAATGAACAGAATCTCTCCACAATCATCATCGGCTCCCACCCTTTGGGGTGGCAGCTGCAGGTTCACCACGGCCAGATTCATGAGGATGTTTGTATTGAAATGCAGACAGCTCATGTACTGTTCCTTATGGAGACTCAGGTAGGCAGATTGCTCCCTGAATACCTTGGGTGATATGGTGTCCTCCAGAGAGCCCTTCTGCTCCTCATTCTTCTCTTCTTCCCTGTTCTAGCAGCTCGTCCCACTCAGGCTGTACCTTTCTTCATTCTCCAGATCATGTTAGGGGCCAAGAGGTTTGCCAAGAGGTTAGTGCGCCTATGTCCGTAAGCAACTAGTTTGTGCAAAAACCTTGAAGTTAAAGAGTCATGAGATACACAGCATGGAAACAGACCCTTCGGTCTAATTCATCCATGCTGACCAGATATCCCAAATTAATCTAGTCCCATTTGCTAGCATTTAGCCCATATCCCTCTAAACCCTTCCAAATCATATACTCATTCAGCTGCCTTTTAAAAGTCAAAATTGTACCAGCCACCACCACCTCCTCTGGCAGCTCATTCCATACACACACCAAAGTCTGCATGAAAAAGTTGACGTTTAGGTCCCTTTTAAATCTTTCTCCTCTTACCTCAAACCTGTGCTCTCTAGTTTTGACTCCCCTACCCCCTGGAGAAGACCTTGACTATTCACCCTACCCATGTCTTCATGATTTTATAAACTTCTATAAGGTCGCCCCTCAGTTTCCGATGCTCCAGAGAAAATAGCCCCAGCCTATTTAGCCTCTCCCTGTAGCTCAAACCCTCCAACCCTGGCAACATCCTTTGTAAATCTTTCCTGAACCCTTTCAAGTTTCACAATATTCTTCCTATAGCAGGGAGTCTAAAACTGAATGCAGTATTCCAAAAGTGGCCTAGCCATTGTCTTGTTCAGCTGCAACATGACCTCCAAAGTCCCACACTCAATGCATTGACCAATAAAGGCAAGCGTATTAAATGCCTTCTTCACTGTATACATGCAACTCCACTTTCAGGGAACTTTGAACCCGCACTCCAAGGTCTCTTGTTGTCATCTCTCATGAGCATTCTTTTCCTGCTGTATCTTAATCTCTATCCCTTTCATCATCCAGAAACCTCAGCCCTACCTTTCTCCTCCTTGGGAATACATCTGACTGAAGTATTAGGACATTGTCGACCTGTCACATCACTCTCAGCAGACTTCAGCAACTTTAAAGAGCTCTAGAAAGCACTAAACACATGTACAATCATAGCAACAGTCGGTTAAAAAAAACAAACTTATTTGTAAGGGGTTGAAAATCCCATTATATAGCTCTGGTGGATGGGCCCCATTTGGTGCTGAATGTAATTTCCATGTGAACATGTGCAAGACAGCATTAGAGTGTTGCACTGCAAGATGTGGAGTCAAATTAGCATTGAAGATATTTTTAATCAACCTGCTTAGAAATGTTATGGCACACTTCTAGAGCAGGTAGGTCTTGAACCAGGTCTTCTGGCCCAGATATAGGCACTATACCACTGCACCAGAAGAGCCCTTCAAGTCAGCATTGAATGCTGATTAACATTATGAATTGGCTGTACTCCAATTACTACTCCTTGTGTGGAGCTAACAACCTCATCAATATGATGTTTGGCAAAACCCATTCCAGATTGGCCATGGAATTTTTCACACTAAAAATGCGGGGTCTTACCTGGTCAAATTTTGTGCCCCTTGGATCATTACATCTCAAATACAGAAATTTTGAACTGAGCTGAGAACAGAGAATGAGTCCTGGTTACAAGTTGAACTCAGTGCCTACTGAAGACTGCACAGATGGAAAATACTTTGAGAAAATTAATGAACAAAAACACAATCTGAACTTTGTGATTTTTCTCCTACGCTTTTATGGGTGAATTAGGTTGGTTGATAAGTCCCAGTAGTGCTGTGTATGGCTGATTAACTTTTCACTAGTTGAGCTTATTAAAAACCTCAGCATTTTAAAGGGTCAAGTGAAAGGCAATTTTCCTTCCAGGTTAGGACATTAACAGAAACCTCATCTGCCATCTCAGGTAAGTATAAATGCTGCAATGAAACTATTTTGAGAATGAGACAAACGACTATAGAAACTGTTTTAATGCAGTAAGAAAGAAATTAAATAGCTGAAAGACTGGATGAAGTCTATTGCTGTTCTTCAAAATGTGTGAGGAAACCTTTTCTTTCACCTTTGTGAACAATGGAGTCTTAATGTAACACCTCATCTGAAAAATGACACTCGTTCACCTCTGTCACAGGTTGTTACAGATCTGATTGTCAATGCCCTCCTCCCACCCCTGGCTCCAGAGACTTAGCAGTTCGTCCAAACTCAAATCAGTGCAGTACCAAGGAGTGTTTCTCTGTTAGGGGCACCATCTTTTGGCACTTCCAAAGGCCTAGACTAAGCTTAACTTGCAGCTTTGCTGATAGATGCATAATGAAACATCGGTGAGAATCCAGATTTTCAAGAGCCAAAAATAGGCCCATAAGACAGTAAGTAGTGAAAGATTTAACTAACTATTATTAACTATTTAATAAAATAAGTTCTGTGCATCAGGGTATAAGGGAGGAGCTAGCCCGTGTCTTAATCAATTTTGCTTCTGGTTCTCTGCCTGTTACCAATACCGCGTGAGAATGTTTTACTGACTGCAACATAAACTTGTGCTGATATTGAGCTGGATGGCTCACAAGAGACAATTGTGTATCTCCAGTGTAAGGTCACCAGCTATTAAGTAATATGCAATAAATATGTCTATTGTTCGACAAGATTGAGTCTACTGCCTGAGATATCATGGGGCATCCTTTCCCACATGGCATCAGCAAAATGGGTCAAATGCACCAAGACAAATTGGTGGCAGCAAATCTATCCAAGGTATCCCAGCTCATATCCAGTATTATACTGTGGTGACAGCAGTGAGAGTTTTGCCAACTATAAGGTAATATGTATTTATAAAGCTCAGTACAACTAAGGGCAGCTCCATAAAATGGCACAGTTTGAGCCAGAATCTAAAATGACACACAGTGCAATACGGGGGGGAGAGCTGTCCTGTTGTAGGTGCAGCCTTTGAGGTGAGATTTTAAAACAAGATCTTGCCTGCAAAAGATCCCTTATTCCAAGTAAAATGTAGGGTGGGGCTGTCTCCTTGGCATCCTTCCTAATACTTGTGTCCCAATCAGCATCGCTAAAACAATGACTATGACGTCATCCTCTTATTGTTGTTCATGAGATCTTGCTGTGCACACAGTTTCCTACATTGCAATAGTGAAGCTACTTCAAAGTGGTGATACAAGCAGGAAGGGCAATAACTTGGAGATCCTGGCTGTGTCATTTGAACTCCGTTGGCAAATAGTACTGGAGCGACCATTTGAATCCTGTCAGGAGATATACTTGCCCACCCAAAACCTTGAATGAGTATCCCTTTAGGGAGAAATTGCCCTTCCCATGACTCTGAAATTTTCATTCCACAATCACTTACTTTGCAGGTAGAAACAGAATGGCAACAAGACAACAAAAAATGCCTCATTAGCTAGTTCTGCGCCTCCATGCTGAATATCTCCTTGACTCTATGAAAAACACTCGGGAAAGTTACAGATTGCCAAACCTCAATATATTGAAGGTCTGCTGCTGTTTGAAGCAGTGTCACAGTGAAGAAGGGAAAATGACAAACTGCACTGACATGAATAATAGTTATAACAATTTTGGAAGAGGAATTGGCTCCCCATGCACTTCACACTGCTCTTGAAAAAGAAAGCTGATTTGCAACAACAAGCATGGGGCTGGATGAACACAGCAGGTCAAGCAGCATCACAGGAGCAGGAAAACTTGACGTTTCGGGCCTAAACCCTT
>JAHRHZ010000022.1:22598748-22652519 GCA_024137785.1 Ginglymostoma cirratum
GAGGTTGAGACGATTGATGTCTCGACGGCAGTTGGAGATGAAGAGGTCGAGGGAGGGTAGGAGGCCTTGGGGTGGTGTCCAGGAGGAGGGCTTGTGTTGGAGGCGGGAGAAGGGGTCAGTAGAGGGAGGGTTAGATTCCCGGTTGGAGAAGTAAGCGTGGAGGCGGCGGAAAAACTGCTCAATATCCAAGCGTGAGCGGTATTCGTTGATATGTGGGTGGAGGGGGACAAAGGTGAGCCCTTTACTGAGGACTGACCGTTCGTCCTCAGTAAGGGGGAGGTCTGGGGGGATGGTGAAGACCCGGCAGGGCTCAGTGCTACTGTCTCCTCTGGAGCTGCTGGCTGTGGAGGCTGTGGGCGGAGTTACGTCTGCGTCGGCTGTGGGCGGAGTTACGTCTGCGTCGGGCGTTGTGTCTGCTTCGGTGGTGGGCGGAGCGGCGTTGGCGGTGGGCGGAGCGCCATTGTTTGTCTGGAGCTATTTGTAGCTTATCCAAGATGGGAGGTTGGACAGGAAAGCTGGCAGCACTGTGGTGTGCTGCTGGAAAGATGGAGATGGGTACCGTGCAAGTGGAATCTGACCTCATTGCTTAGGATCCTTTCAAAAAGGAGAATGACCAAGTGGAGAGGACCAGGGAAAGACGAGCAGGTAACTCCAAAGGTCACAGGACAGGGGCAGGTAAAGGACCTGTTGCTGGAGAAGTTATGGCTGCAGTTGGATAGTTAAGGATGAGATGAGGTGGGCAGTAGATGAGAAATACAGGAGATTGCGGGAATGGAAGAGGAGGAGGGATAGGGTACCGGTACCATATATGATTTTGGTTAGAACTGTTTCACTAATGAAGATTCCAGGATGAGGTCAAACACAGAATGCCTCAGGTTTGAATCCAAATACCAGACCTGGGTGTACTTCCTGGCTTTGATATTTCTGAAGCACAGAACAAGGTGGTGAAAATACTGAAGCAAAGAACAAGCTGGTGTCATTGTAGGTACTTGCGAATCAATCTGTTCTTGTGTGTTTGACACACCTCTGGAGCAGTTGGGACTTGAACTCAGGCCTCCTGACTCAGAGGCAGGGGGACAACCGCTGTACCACAAGATGCCTCAACACTTACTCATTGTATTGGAGTTTCTTTGAATTGGTCACAGATTTAACACACTGTCCAGTTTGAGGCAAAAGGGGCAGGAATCGGTAGAACCTACTGAATCCAAGTGATAAGATTGGGCTAAGAAGGGCTGGTTTAAAACACCAAGTGACTATCGGTTTGTTCATGATTTCTGATGTTCCATTAGAAGTCAACTGTGTCTCAGTTTTTAACATTCTCATCTCTGAGTCAGAATGTTGTTGGTTCAAACCCTAATCTAGGGAGTTGACAATGAGAATCAGACTGACAGGTCACTGTTGGAAGTGTTCTGTTTTGTCCAGAGGAGATAGAGTCATAAAGCTGTACAGCGTGGAAACACACCCCTCGGTTCAACTTGTCCATGCCGACCAGATACCCTAAACTGGTCTAGTCCCGTTTGCCAGCATTTAGCCCACATCTCTCTAAACGCTTCCTATTCGCATCCCCATCCAGATGCCTTTTAAATGTTGTAATTGTACCAGCCTCCACCACCTCCTCTGGCAGCTTGTTCCATACATGCACCATCCTCTGTGTGAAAAAGTTGCCGTTTAGGTCCCTTTTAAATCTTTCCCCTCTCACCTTAAATCTATGCCCTCTAGGTTTGGATTCCCCTAACCTGGGGAAAAGACTTTGACTATTTACCCTATCCATGCCACTCGTGATTTTATTAACCTCTGTAAGGTTACCCCCAGCCTCCAATGCTCCAGGGAAAACAGCCCGAGCCTATTCAGCCTCTCCCTATAGCTCAAACCATCCAACATCCTTGTAAATCTTTTCTGAACCATTTCAAGTTTAATAACACCTTTTCTGTTTAACATTTGTCCTCTTAGGTAGATGCTAACAGTTTCAAATTCACAAAGGTTTGATCCTGGTGTCCTGTCGAATACTTATCACTCGAACAACATCACTAGGAAACAGATTATCTGGTCATCATCAAGTTGCTGTTTTGGGGAGTTTTCTGTGCACAAACTGGCTGTTGCATTGTGCACATTAGAGCAGGGACTATGGTTCAAAGATCATTGATTGGTTGTAAAGCCTGCGGTTGTGAAACTTACTGTTTGCAGCTGCTGTCTTCAGCTGTGAGTTAAAATGATGTCAGGCGGGCTTGGTACAAAATGACTGAGGCGCTTGAGGGGGTCCCTGAATCCTGTGGAAACGCTACTGCAGCAGGAGCCGAGCTAAGAGGGTGGATTGCAGCTGCAAATTCCAGGTAGGAGGTCATACATAGACTGTGCTATCATGTAGCCCTGCTGTAATGACCACAGTGGAACTGTGCAGAATGCTTTAGCAGCTGGCTAATTTGGCTGCCATGCTGAAGCTTAACTTACTGCCGTTTGGCTTTTGTGCAGAACTCCTGATCAGATTACCGGAAGGAGGACTGTAGGCACATGCACAGCTGAAAGGGTTTTTGCAAAAAAAAAGAGTGCTTAAACAGGTAAAATTGTCTCCCAGGGGAGAAGTGAATTGAGGACCGCTTGCGTAACGAGCTTGCAGATAAAATGTTTGTGGATTTGGTTTAGAGATAACAAGCATGGGGCTGGATGAACACAGCAGGTCAAGCAGCATCATAGGAACAGGAAAACTTGACGTTTCGGGCCTAAACCCTTTTTGTTTGGATTTAAACTGATGTGATACCATCAAATCTCAGGATCGTCATTCCTTCTGAATATTGGCTTTCACTTTTCATAGATAGCGTACGGAGACCCGTTGATAGCAAAGCACAGACTGAGCTGATGTTTCATCATCTCGGGTTACCCGAATCTTGTTACAGTAATCAAATATTTTTGAAGTACACTCACTATTGGAACATTGGAAATAGAGCAACCAATTTATGCACAGCAAGCTCCTTCAAACAGTAGTGTGATAATGATCAGATTTTCTATTTAATGATGTCACTTGGGGGGGGGGTAAATAATGGCCAGCATATGGGAAAGAAGCCCCATGCTCTTCTTTGAAAAAAAAATCTTCCACCAGAACAAGCAGAAAGTGTCTTGGTTTAATGTTCTATCCAAAAGGAGGTACCCCTGACAGTGCTGCACTCCCATAGTACAGCACAGCAATGTTGGCCTGGATTCACATGCATGCCACTGGAACACCTTTGATCAGTACCCCTGTAATAGAGGCTCTGCAGGAATCAAAAAACAGATCCTGGATATATTGAGGCATGGCTATGTGATTGTGGTCAATCTGTTTAACATATTATTGTACATCACAGATTTGGAACAAGTTGGATAGCGGAACTGGGCTGGTTTATCTATCAGACAGCATAAAAGTTGCTGGACTCGGTTAAAGCTGCCGGCATGGAGGATGGATGAATGCTAATATTATTACATTTTTAAAGTTTAACAAAATTAATTCGATGCAATCAAACGTTTGTGGTCATGAATAGCACTGGCACTGATGGCTTCCCAGAGTTGTTAGGTACTGAGAACATAATAGGCTGATTGGTTGCATAATAAGTGATGGGCAGTCATCCTCTGAGCTGAGATGGAGTTAAGGGCTGCTGATGGAAAGTATCCCAGCTCCTTATAGTGCAATAAAGAGTTGGTTAATTTTATTGCAGTAGCTGTTTATGGAGATGACATCAGAAAGTATGGAAGAAGGCAATGTGTTTTTAAGTGCTGCTGGATCCCTTAAATACCAAAAAGAAGTGATGTAACCCGTTAAACCTCCTTGATGTTGTTCAGAAGGCTCCAAGAATACTTCCGTTCTGCATTGTGTGCCAAAGAAACCTTCAAGCTCACGGGCAGTTCACCAAATTACCTTTCAAAAGTCATCAGCAATGAGAGACTTTTACAATATTGGATGTTGAAACAGTCAGATTTTATTACAGCCTCATGTGGAGTTGAATGGCGTATGGTGCCAGTTCCTACACTGTACCTGATATCCAGGAGGGAATTAAACAGCCATGATAATATGTGGGAGAAAACATTCAATTATGTCGACGGAATGAATTTTTGAGATTATTGTGTGAAAGTTTGGGCCGCAGAATTGAATTTGAGCAATATCAATGTTTCCCAGTGGATGACTTTTAACGTTAAATATGCTTTGGACCTCTAAAGGTAGACAAGGTTTGTATAGCTGAACAAATCCCTTTCCTCTCAGGAATACAATTTAAATAACACACACACACAGAGGGAAAAAAATGGGGAAGCCATTTTGTTCTCTGTGATGATGCAATCAGTATTCCTTTGCCTGAGCTGTGTATTTGGCAGGGTCTAGTTTCGGTTGATGTCAAAGATAGTATTATTGCTTTGCAGTGGAATTATTCATGAATGCAAATCTAGAGAGAGGGAACAACATATTATACTTGGAGACAAGCAACGTTCAGCTTTAATACACTCAATCCTGCTTTTCTCTTCTTTCATGAAGCTGGTGGTATTTGCTGGGAATCAGTTCAACAAGGAGTGAAAGCTCCCCAATACACTTTCAAGTGCCCATTCCTCAAACATTAACCATCCATCTATTTGACCTCGGAGAGCATCATGGCTGAGGTCAATGCTTCTGCTATCCCATATGTACACTTCCCATGGATGGAGGGGCATGATCACAGTCTAGGCTCTAGGGAAAGGGAGTCCAGTTTCAAGTCTTCCATCATAGGCTGATTTACACCTGCCAGTTGATGTTCATTTTGAGCATTGATATTTCAGCACTAATTATGAATGGAAGTTGGGATTATCTCTAGTCTGCTTGAACAATACAACTTCAACTTGCATTGACATGGCGCCTCTGGTTCACAAAATCAACAACTAAAGCATGAAAATGTAATTCCTTATTTTATTGATACCTTGACTTTATAATATTCTCCGCCAATTCTATGATCCTGGTTTCTTCCAAAAAGCTCTTCTCATCCACGTTATGAATTCACTTCTTTACTCTTCTGGTGTTGATTATGAATGCAACATTAAACTGAGGCCCCTCAACTCCTCTCCCAGTTGGATCCCATAGCACTAAATGTAAAGAAAAGCAAGAGAACTTTGCCTGGTCTCCTGGGCAATCTTTAGCCTTCAACCAACAGCTAAAGAAAGATGATCCAGTTATTAACTTCATCAGTTGTTTGCGGGAGCTTGCTATGTGCTAACTGGCTGCCATGTTTTCTACACTGCTGTAGTGACTATCATTCATAAACTAATTAATTAGCTTTAAAGTGCATCTGTGAAGTCCAGCGGGTGAAACCACTATTGA
Organism: Ginglymostoma cirratum; assembly: GCA_024137785.1. Lineage (NCBI taxonomy): Eukaryota > Metazoa > Chordata > Chondrichthyes > Orectolobiformes > Ginglymostomatidae > Ginglymostoma > Ginglymostoma cirratum. The sequence goes on from JAHRHZ010000022.1 coordinate 22,604,054, forward strand.
AAGACAAATATTTCCCTCTCTTTTCATTTTTGCTTCTTCACCTTCTCTCCGTTTCTAGTTCCTTATCAGAAAGAGATACAGCCTTAAGCATGCCAAAAGGCACACCTCCAGACCCTTCAGCATATCTGTTGTTGAACACAACATTTCCTTTCTGAAGTATTTTACCTATTCTAGCAGTTGCTGTTCCATGGACAGAATTTATTCCCAGACTTTGAAACTGTTTTGAAAAATGCAAAGACAGAGATGCCCTAAGTCACACATTTAATTTACAACTGATGCCCGCACAAATCAATCAATTGACAACGTCATTGGAAAACGCCTTCCAGAATTTTGAATTACTAACACATTGCTGTAGAAAGATTCAATATGTTACTTCACCATCAAACTGGAATAAAGCACATTTTTATGAAAGAAATATAACATAATATTGAAGCCAACCTGCAGGCTCAGGTTTTAACCCTATAGATTCAAAGCTAATTTTGTTCTGGTGTGTTTGGGTAATTTGAGGACTACATATATTTATATGTAGCCATAGTGATGTGGTGCAATTTGTTTTCCTAGATTAAGAATCCTGTCATATTGTAGTAAATTTGTTTTTCTCCAGAGATGGGAAATTATTTTGTTTGATTCCATATAACTGTATTGAAAACTCTGCTGCTTTTAACTCAACACATACCAAGGCCTGTCCACTCATTACCCGTGTGCTCCTCATTTACCAATGCCTCACAGTTTCCAATTTTCATCCTGTTATTCAAATTCCTCTAGGCTTCAACATTATACTGTCTCTTACAGCCTCATCCAACCCTATAACTCTATAATCTTTACACTGTCTCCTGATCTCTTGCATTTCCCAGCTTCAATGCTCCAACATTGGTAACTGTGCTTTCAGCAGTCTGGGCTTCACACTGCTGAACTTTCTCCCAAAGCCTGCCTATCTCCCTCTCATCCTTTAAGCCACTCTTTAATGCCTACCTTTTTGACCAAGCTTTCAAGTAACCTGTCATAATAGCTTGACCCAATGTCAATTCTTTTTCTGATCATGCACCTTTGAAACACCTTGGGATGGTTCACCTTGTTAAAGTGATTCTACATTTATCAGATTAAAAACATCTGGATCAAAGGGCCAAAGTCTCCAGCTTTAAGTTGTCTGAGCAAGGAATTTTGAGCTGCAGATTTTTTTAATCAGCTTGTTCAGACATATTATGATACACATCTGGAACAGGTGGGACTTGAACTGGGCTTTCTGGCCCAACTGTGTGCTTATTGCCAATAAGATTTGTGATAATGTATTCTTGAACTGTCCTGTTAAACCGTAGTCTTCCATCTTCCCTCATGAAGGTAATGGATGAATGGATCAACATAAGTATTATTGGAGGCTATTAACTTTGTATAAATTATACCGCTTTTGGATATAATTGCTTGTGATGCAAATAGAATTAAAGATATCAATTCAGGCGGCTAGTCTGACACAAATACATCATTATTGTATCTGCTTCAGTTCATCAGTTGATGCTGATGCATTGCTGAAATGATTCCCCAACATCCAAATCAGAAATGATTTGAATTCTTGAGACGGAAATTGCCCTGAAATGCCTAGATTCTGGGGATCCAGTTGCCTATTATCAGTGTGTTTTTCACTTCTTTCTCAGTTGTAAATAATCCATTGGCTGATATCAAAATGATTGATCATTCCAACTTCCATATGAACATCAATCGCTGTCTTAAAGATATTTTAAATTCTCCAGATATGTGAACAACTGTAATTTTGTCTTGAAATATTGGAGATACTTATCTACAAAAACACATTCCCAATACTTGGACAATTAGAGAGTAATGAAACTCCATGGTAAAAATTTTCTCTCTCGCTCTTCTCCACTTCTCTATTCTTCTCTCCTCCTCTCTGCTTTCTTCTCTTTTTTATCCCCACCCAACCCCTACCCCTCTAATTTTGCATCCTGTCTCCTCTCTTTTCCTTTTATTTTCTGCCCTATCTCCTCTTGTTTTCCTCTTTCCCTCCTCTCTTCCCATTCCATCTCTGGCTTTCCTCCAACCTCTTTCTATCCCTCACCTGGATTCAATTGTGTACCAAAAGCGGTGCAGGGGTCTTGGCATTGACCTTCTCTTCCCAGCCAGCACTAACTCTATTATCCCCCTCAATCTGCCCAACCTGTGCAAGGCAGTCTGTGTGCTGAGCAGGAGAGTGCCGATATATTTGAGACAATGAGTTGCTTCTTGTCACATTCTGTCCCCATCAGCCACACACTGTCCTCTTAGCAGCATGGCTGTGGCATGATGCCAAGAACAGGAAGCAGAACATCAGAGGAGAAGTTGTCCTTCAGCTACTGTCACATTCCTCTGTAGGGTTAGCCCAACTCCATTCGTCATGGTCTGGGATCAGGCGACACAGTAGCCTCCCTGGATGTCTTTAGTGGGTGGTCTTGGAGGGGAATAGACAGTGATTATTTTCAAATACAGAGATGGGTAGTACGATGATACTGAGGCTTTAAGAAGACTGAAATGGACTATAAAAATGAGTGTCTCTAAGAATGCAAACAATGTATATGTCTTGCAGTTTATTAATAGTGTAAAACTGAAGGGTTTTAAAAATGAGGCCATCTTTTCATATTGATGGGTTTTTTAAGGGGGAGGTGTGATGATATTATGGCTTTAAGAGGCGTACTTTGTCCTAGTTTTTTTTGTATGAAGAGAGGTTTAGACGGAGGTAGAGAGCTTCAAGCCAATAAAGTAAACAGCTTGTGAGGTTTGGGTTGTTTTAAAAGTTGGAACACTAGAAGCAGCCTGAATGAGTGGGGTCAAGCTCCCACAGAGCCTGGGTTTTAGTTTAACTTTCTGTAGCTGTTGGGATTGTGAAATCTGCTGCATCTCTTTGCTACAGTGAAAAGCTTGGGACCTCTTCCTGCTGCTAGAATTGCAGGTGAGTCTATGTATTTTACTGAATTGCCTTTGCCAAGGGTGTGCCTATGGCATATTACAATATTGGAGGGGTTAATTAGCAGTTTATTATTTGTTAAGTATTTCGATAGAGTTACCGTTAGGCCAATTCTTTATTTTCATTTTTATTTTGTCTGTATTTAATATAGAGTATGACTAAACTGTGTTTTGCTTCAAGCCTGATAGTTTGACCAATCGAATTGCATCTGGAATGCAACACCTGGCACTGGCCTTTCAAATAAGAAAAAGATAGCATCCAGGCTATCTCCTTGACAGGTCTTGAGGGGCTTTGGTCTGGTCCATAACAGTAGCAATGGAGAATCACTGACAAAACAGCTCATTAGGTTGATGCTTAGGAATAGGAAAAGGCCATTCCCCCCTTCAAGCCTGGCCTAACATTCAATAATATAATAGTGATCACTTTCTCAATGCTGCCTTCCTGTTTCTCTGTTGAGCCTGTACAGCAATTGGTTTCTCACTGCCCTCTGGGGTGAAGAATTGGAAAGATTCACCACCCTCTGGCTGAACAAATTCCTCCTCATCATAGTCTTAAAAGCTTACCCCTTATCCTGAGATTACGTTCCTTGTCTCGAGGGCAGCACGGCAGCTCAGTGGTTAGCACTGCTGCCTCACAGGACCAGGCACCCAGGTTCAAAAGCAGCCTACGGTGACTGTCTGCGTGGAATTTTCACATTGTGTGTCTGCACTGATTTCTGTTGGGTGCTCTGGTTTCGTCCCACAGTCCAAAGATGTGTAGATTAGGTGATTTGGCCATGCTAAGTTACCCATGGCGTCCAGGGATGTGTGGGCTAAGTGGGAAATATGGGACAGGGTGGGATGCTCTTCAGAAGGTCAGTGCAGACTCAAAGGGGTGAATGGCCTCTATTTGCACGGTAGGGATTCTATGATATCACCAGCCAGGCTGGTATCTCACTAAAGTGCAAGCTGTAAGGATTTTCTAAGTGTCAATGAGATCACTTCTCACTCTTTGAACCTTAAGAGACGACAACCCCAGTTTCTTCTGCGTTTCCTCCCAAAGCAGTCTCATCATCCCAGGGATTAGTCTATTGCACTCTCTCTATGGTGAGTAAATCCTTCTTTAGACAAGGTGGCCAAAACTGTACACAAAACACCAAGTGAGGTCTTACCAAGGCTCTACGCAATGCAGGAAGACATTTTCATTTCTGTACTCTTATCTCCTTGAAATGAATGCAAACACGCCATTTACCTTCCTATTTGCTCGCTGTATCTGCATGTGAGATTTTAGTGACTCTTAAACAAAGAGACCCAGATCCCTTTGAGTAACATCATTTCACAACCTCTCACCATATAAGAAATATTCTTTCTTTCTGCTTTTTATCCTACTTCTTTCAAAGTGAAAAAATAAATCATACTTATTCACATTTAATTCTGTCTGCAAAGTTCTTGCCCATTCACCTAGCCTGCCCAAGTCTTCTTGAACCACACCCTCTCCTACATTCACTTCATGTCTTTTATTCCCACCTCGTTTGGTGTCATCAGAAAATTTCAAAATATTACAATAGATCCCTACAACCCCAGGTTGTGAATGACTGTGTCTTAGCACTGATTCTTGCAGTACCCGGCTAGCAAGCGCCTATCCTAAAGAATGACTTTTTTATTTCTACTCTATGTTTCAGTCTGTTGTTCAATTCTCATTATTACCTCCAAACCCACACAATTTAATTTTATTTAATAGCTTGTGTAGCACTTTATCAAAAGCTTCTGAATATACAAAAACTCCACACCCACTGATTCTCCATATCCACGTTTCAAGTAATGTCCCCACGTTTGCCAAACATGGTTTCCCTCTCATAAATCCAAGTTAATTTTGCCCAATTTTACCATTCTTTCCTATGCGCGTAGTCCTTTATTACGTCCTTTATAAAGGATTCCATCTTTTTGTCTACTACTGATGTCAAACCAACAGGTCTGCTGTTCTCCATTGTCCCTCCTCCTTCTCCCCTCTTGAATGGTGGGATTACAATCCACAGGAATGTTTCCAGAATCCAGAGAATGTTGGAAAGCAGCAAGCACTGTACCCAATATCTGTGTAGCTGTTCCCTTCAATATTCTGGCGTATCGTTCACTTTGTCCAGCAGCTTTATCAACCTTCATTACAGTTCACATTTCAATTACTGCTTGTCTACTACTGCTAATTTCTTTTAAGTCCCCTGTATTGTAAGTTTCTTGGTTGCCCAGTTTTCTTGGTATATTGGAGTTGTTGGTTGGTTTGCTGAGCTGGCTGGTTTTCATGCAAATGTTTCATCTCCCTTCTGGGTGACATCATCAGTGCTGTGTAGCCACCATTGAAGCGCTGTTGTTCTGTCCCCCTCTGAATTTATATGGTCCGCTCTGTCAGGGTGGGGAGCTCTGTTTCCGGTTTTGCTCCATACTGGTATGTAGATGGGTTCTATTCCAACATGTTTGTTTATGGCACCAATGGCTGAAAACCAGGCTTCCAGGAATTCTCGCACTTGTCTTTGTTTTACTTGTCCTAGTACTGTTACATTGTCCCAGTTAAACTGATGTCCTTCTTTGACAGAGAGAATAGAAACGAGGGAGAGTTGGTCGTGCTGTTTTGCTGTGAGTTGGTGTTCATGTATCCTGGTGGTGAGTTTCCTGCCCGTCTGTCCTATTCGTTGCTTCTCGCAGTTGCTGCATGGTATTATCTGCCAATGCCTGGCAAATAAACAACACCAAGAAGACACTGTATGCCCCAACACACTGGCCACCCGACCCTATATTAGAAACTTACTGGGACTGACAACAAAGACTCCTGCAACCTCTTGGAGTAATGATAGCACACAAACCAACAGCCACACTTCGCCAGCTACTCCCAAAGACGAAAGACCCCATACCCACAATGAGCAGGACAAATGTGATATATAAAATACCTTGCAGCAACTGCGAGAAGCAATACATTGGACAGACGGGCAGGAAACTCACCACCAGGATACATGAACGCCAACTCACAGCAAAACAGCATGACCAACTCTCCCTCGTTTCTATTCTCTCTGTCAAAGAAGGACATCAGTTTAACTGGGACAATGTAACAGTACTAGGACAAGTAAAACAAAGACAAGTGCGAGAATTCCTGGAAGCCTGGTTCTCAGCCATTGGTGCCATAAACAAACACATTGAAATAGAACCCATCTATATCCAACTACAGAGCAAAACCGGAAACAGAACTACCCACCATGACAGACTGGACCATGTAAATTCAGAAAGGAACAGAACAGCAATGCTTCAACAGTAGCTAGGCAACACTGAAGATGTCACCTAGAAGGGGGATGAAAAATTTGTACGAAAACCAGTCAACTCGGTGAACAACAACTCAGGCCACAACCTGAGCTACAGATCTTTGTTTACACATTTCCTGGTATATTTGCTGAATCTTTTTCTTTAAAGACAGAAAGGAATTGTTTAGTTTTTCTGTCGTTTTCCCTGTTCTCCATTATAAATTCTCCTGTCTTTGCCTGAGGTGTCCATATTTGTTCTAGCCAATCATTTCCTTTTCACAAACCTAAAGAAGCTTTTACAGTCCACCTTTATGTTTTTTTTTACCAGCTTGCACTCATATTCTCTTTTCTCTTTCTTTATCAGTTTCTGGCTCCCCCCTTGATGATCTCTAAATTAGTCCTGATTCTTAGGCTCACCACTTCTTCTGGCAGCCTCATAAGCCACTTCCTTTGATCTGATGGAATCTTTCACGTCTTTTTTAGCCACAATTGATTCTTCCTCCTTTTCGAGTGTTCTTAACTTTGAGGATTGTATATCTGTTGTGGACCATGTTGTAGTTCTTTAAATATTTATCACTGCCTATCTACCATTAAAGCTTTTAGTGTACTTTCCCATTTCCTCCATTCTCAACATGTTCATGTTTGCTTTGTTCAGATTTAAGATGGTAGCCAACTGTGTTGCATTCAAATTTAATGCAAAATTCTGTCTAATTATAGTCCCTGCTTCCCAAAGACTCCTTCATAGCAAAGTCATTAATTAGTCCCTTGTCTTTTCATAATGCTAAATTTAAAATCATTTGGTCCCTGGTTGGTTCTTTAACATACTCGTCCAGAAACATATCTCATATGCACTCTTGAAATTTATCCTCCGCAGCATTACTACTGATTATGTTAACCCAGTCTATATGTAAATTGAAGTTCCCCTTTATTACTGTATTACTTACATTACATTACAGGTGGCTTATAAACAACTTCCAACAATGTTTGCTGTTTTTGCCATTTCTTAGTTCTACTCAAACTGATTTTAGATCTTGATCTTTCATGTTAAGATGCTCAGTTATTAATGTTTTGATCTTGTCCCTTATTAAGAATGCAACCTCATCTCATTTTCCTTTTTTTGTTTATCCCTCCTAACTGCCAAATATGCTTGGACATTCAGTTTCTCATCTTGGTCACTTGTAACTATGTCTTTGCAATGACAATTACATCATATCCATTCACCTTCAAATCATCACCCATTTAGTGATTAACACATGTATTCAGATAGAGTGTCTGTAATTCAGCCCTTTTATTCAGCTTGGCTCGGTGGCTCAGTGGTTAACACTGCTGCCTCATGGTGCCAGGGACTTGGGTTTGATTCCAGCCTCAGGTGAACTGTGTAGAGTTTGTACGTTCTCCCTGTATCTGTGCGGGTTTCCTCTGGGTGCTCCGGTTTCCTTCCACAGTCCAAAGATGTGTAGGATAGGTGGATTGGTCATGCTATAGTGCCCAGGGATGTTTAGGTTAGGTGTGTTAAACATGGGAAATGCAGGGGAATGGGTCTGGGCGGGATGTTCTTCGGAGGGGCAGTGTGGACCTGTTGGGCCAAATGGCCTGTCTTCACACTGTAGGGCTTCTATGCTACTAGCTTTGCCCATTCTGATCCTGTAAGATGCTTGCCTTTGCTTCATCTGTCCTACACTTTCTTACTACCTTTCCAATTTCGTTTACCAACATTGCTTCCCTCCAAATTGAGTTCCCCCGTAAGTTCTTGGCACAATGGCTCAGTGGTTAGCAATGTTGTCTTACAGTGCTAGGGACATGGGTTCAATTCCACTGTCAGGTGACTGTCTATGTGGAGTTTGTACATTCTCCCTATGTCTGCATGTGTTTCCTCCCACTGTCCATGGATGTGCAGGCTAGGTGGATTGGCCTCGGGAAATATAGGGTTACCGGGATAGAGTAGGGGTGTGGGTCAGGGTGGGATGCTGTTGGGGAAGTTAGTGTGGACTCGATAGGCTGAATGGACTGCTTCCACGTTGTAGGAATTCTATGATTCTCATCCCCATTTGAATCTAGTTTAAACTCTCCTCAGCAACACTAGCAAATCTCTCTATGAGGATGTTGGTTCTAGTCCTCCTAAAATATGGCCAGTCCTCATGCATGGGTTCCACCTGCCCTAGATTCAGACCTAATGCCAGACACATAGTGTCTGAACTAAACATTTGCTGATTGCAATGTGTATCACAAGGTGTAATGGAGCAACTTGTCAAAGTATATTCAATTATTCCTTTTACAGCACCTTCCAAACCTATGATCTCCACCATCAAGAAAGACAAGATTAGCATGCAATCGCTCACCATCCAGACTTGGAACTAAATCTCTCTTCCTTCACTGGTTTATCATGAAATTTGCTCCCTTGCTGCATTGTTGGTACACATCTCATGGTGTACGAAGAAACAGTTCACCACCGCCTTCTCATGGGGCAACTAGGGATGGCCAATATGGCCTCGTCCATTCCCTGTAAATGAATGAAAAAAAAGAGATTGGAACGTGTGTTGCTGCTGACAGGTGGCAATAGCACAATATTTGTATTGTCATCCTGGCTGTACAGCTTGCTGCTTCATTTTCAAGCTGAGACTGCAAATGTGGAACAGACATGCCTCTGCATTCAACAGATTGAGCTGCGCATCATTCATGCAAATGGGAAATGTTGTGAAATCCTAGATGTGACATTGAGACGGCATTGCACGAGTTAAATAGGATGACACATCCAAGCATGGCAGCCCCATCAATAGTGATGTTAGCTGACTATATCTTTAGCAGTAAGTCAATTTTTCTGCCTTTGTGTAACAGAGAAGCGAAACACGCAAGAGTCTGAGCAGTACCAATAAATCTCAGTCTGTCAAATTATAAAGAGCTTTCTCAGGGCAGTCACAGAGTTTGTTTCCATTTGGTTGGTGGGGTTGCAGTGGAGATAATAATTAAGGACCAGACATAGTCACTATTAACAAAATGATAGGAATAAGCAATTTAGATGCTGAAAACGGTCCTGCCAACTGACATGATCATGGCCAATCTGAGAATTGATTCTATAATGTATGCATGGAGAAATTCAGCAGAAAGCCTATCAATGGAAAATGTTTAGAGTGTGAAATGTATTACCCATTCGGGGATTTGAACTGAAAACCATAGTTACATTTAAAAGTAGGCTAAATAAATACATGACAGCAGAGGGAAAGAAAGTTATGATGAAAGGATTAGATGAACGAGAACAAAGGAGGCTCTTCATTGGGCTGAATGGCCTGTTCCTGTGCTATCTACGCTTTACAATACTTTACAATACAATACATTAAGTGCAGTCACCTGCACTGGCTTTTCTTCTGCATCATTAACTCTGTGGTTACCTATCTTTTATCATTTAAATACTGTTCCTCAAATGGCATCATTTGAAAATGCACCATCCACTACTGCATACATAATGATAACACATCTCAGCCTCAACATCACCTCTCTCAACTCTATTGACGTCTCAAAACTGTCAGACTGCTTGTCCCATATTCGTACCGATTGAGCGAATACCGATCTCCAGCGACCAACTCCATTCCCCTCCTTGGAGTGAGGTTGAATTGTTCCCAGTCTCAATGCTGGGATGATGTCCTACCACATGTCCTCACCAACACTAAGACCATCTATTTTCATCACGTTGCCCAACTTTGCCCGTGCCTCAGTTTATATGCTGGTGAACCCCTCATCTATGTCTTTGCTGCCTCTAGACTTAATAGTTCTGATGTCCTGCTTTCTGGTTTCCCATATTCTTCCCTCCGTAAGCCTGAAATTGCCCAAAACCCTGCTGCCTGCCTCCTGATTCACACCAGGCCCCACTTACCCATTCGTCCTCACTGTCTTTCTGTCTAACTTTGGCTCCTGGTTACACCATGCCTTGATTTTGAAACTCTTTTCTCTTGTTCTTAGATCCCTCCACGGCCTCATTCTCACTACGTCTGTGTTTTTCTCCAACCTTAAATCCTCTGAGATATCTACGTTCCTGTAATTCTGACTTCTTGTGCAAATCTGATTTTAATCCCACCACAAGCCTCCAAAGCTTACTCTGCAATTCTATCCCTAAATGTTTTCATTTCTTTTTCCTCTTTTAAGACGCCCCTCAAAGCATACACATTTGACCAAGTTTTTTGGTCATTGACCCTAGTATCTCCTACTTGACTCAGTGACAAATTCAATTTGATAATGCGTCTGTTGAGAGCCTTGGGACATGTTTCCATACTAATGGTGCTTTATAAATGGAAGTTGTAGGCATTGTAACAAAAAGAACTGCCACTTCCTTTGTACAGCTCTAATGTTTCAAAGCTGAGATGATGCACCAGGCCAGTTATTCAATTTCTTTTTGTCAAAGAAGAGGTGATTGTACATTCCAGTCACAACACATCACCAATTTAGCTTTCTGAAGACTATTTGATAAGACATGATATTGAAGCAAGCAATCATTCCAGTCGGTCCAGCAACAACCTGATTCTTGCATTGTGTCTTCAATGTGTTGAAATATCCCATTGTTTTTGATAGGCTGCCTATGAGTTGATATTTCAGGACAGCGGCAAGATGTACATAGTGTGAAGAAGAGCTGCATTCACATAGCACCTTTACAGCAGGAACATACCCTCAGGTGTTTCACAGGAGCGAGAGAAGAGGAAACTTTTAAAACGGCTTTAACGAGAGAGTGGGGGAGAGAAATTCAGAGCTTAAGTCTAGACGGCTACAATGGTGGGCCAAAAGAAGTGGAGGGTATGTAAGAGCTGAGGGAATGTAGATTTACTGGGGCTTTTAGAATCGAAAGAGATGGTCATTGCTGAAGACCACTTGAGGTAAAATTGCCCACCTTCAGAAATTTTTTTTCTCCAACCACAGGATATGTGCATCATCGTGTAAACCAGCATTTACTGCCCATGGTAGTTAAGAGTCAATCATATTACATATTAAGTCAGGAATCACAAGAAGGCCAGACCACGTAAGGATGGCAGATTTCCTTCCCTAAAGAACATTAATGAACCACATTGGTTTGGTTCCCTCTGATAGTCGATAATGATTTCTTGATCCCCGTTAGATTCTTAATTCCACACTTTTATTAAATTCAAATCCCAGCATCTGCTCTAGTGGGATTCAAATCCAGGTCCCAGAACATTACCTGGGTATCTGGATCAAAAGTCTAGCAATAATACCAGTATTAGTGAGCCATTGCCTTCCACCACTTAGTCTGTGAGTCATCATCTCAAGCTAGCTTGACATTGTGTGACTAATTGCAACTCATCATCAGTTACAGAAGGTCATTAACTACATTTTACTTTTTTTATGATAGTAAAATGTAGAGTATACAGAGTAGTTTGATCTTAGATCTTAGATCTTAGAGTAGGATATTAGATAGGCACAATATTGCGGGCTGATGGGCCTGTACTGTTCTATGTTCTATGTTCTAACTCCCAATGTATTCTGGGACATTTCATCTCATGACCAATGAACATCCCTCCATCACGCGCCATCTCAGCCCCACAATACTCCCACAATGCCCTGCCCCCTCACATCCAATCAGATTGGATGATTCTTAACTGTCAGCCATCTTCCCTGCCTCCAAACTTTTTATAAATGATAAACATAAATTGTTCAAAAACATTGTTTTAAAAGTGCACAATTTTGTTTAATTTCACTTATGATTTCCCTCCTAGATTGGTAGCAGCATTGTCCCAGAGATTAATCTGAGAATCATGGAGGTCTGGGAATATTGAGTTCTGACTGTTTTAAATGCTGGCTCATCATGATAGACAAGAGTTACTTTTTCTAAATAATTACAGGAAACATGACTTCCTGTGGATTTGACTTAGATTGTGGGTAATTTTTAAGTATTTGGGAATGGTTTAATTTACATGTTGTCCTTTCTACTGTCCCTGCTCCAGAATCTGCTGACACTGTCAACATTCTATAGTATTGACTGTGAATTTGTCTTCAGTTTTCTACGCATTAGTTCAAGAAGCTGCATCCATGATTCAACTTTGGGTTCACTTGAAATGTGAATTGCCATTTCACAGGCGGAAATCCCAAACCCTTTATGTTCTAGCGTTCCCATTGTCTATGGAGAAATGGTCCATTCTTATTGTAATAGCTCCACCTTGTGTCCATGTTGATAACTGCATCCGCCAGGTCTGCATTGAGCTGCTGACCAGCTTCTCTGTTGGAGATCTGGGCTTTTGATGGTTTGTGAGCCACAACATCAGCACCTAGCGCAGGCTCGCAGGCACGTATTGCCCATCTACCCCTGAGATCAATGTGGTATTCCTAACTTGCCAAGGGTACAGGGACAGCTCTGCCAATACTAATGCATCTCCAGTGCTCATTTGCAGTGTGTGGCCAGTGCAATTGGAGAGGGGGTTGGAGTTTTGTTGGCTAGGCCCTCCACACCCACAACCAGTGCAAGCTATTTGCTACAGGGACCAAGCCTAGGTGCCTCCTGCCTTTTGTGCAACCCACCTACACTCATCATGAAGCTAATATGCTTCACCCCCTTGAGCATCCAGCTCTACACTGGGTGCCTGGTCAGGAACTGTCAATCCCAAATGCATAGACTCTCAGCTCTTACCCTGACTGTGTTTGTCTTAGAATAGAGCAGGCCGCTGCCCTATCTTTTGCAAAATAACTTGGAAAACCCCGATAGCAGCTTTGTAGTCCATCACTGTCTATCTGCTCCCCTCTGTGGATGAGGAAAAGAAAAGAAAGGCTTACATTTATATTGCATCCGTCACGACCACAGGGAGTCTCAAAACGTTTCACAGCCAATGAAGTAGTTTTGAAGTTTGGTCACGGTTTTAATGTAGGAAACACAGCAGCCACTTTGCACAAAACAAGCTCCTGCAAACAGCAGAGACAAGATCAAGCAATCAGTTTTTGGTGTCTAGAAGAAAACAAGCAGTTCAAATAAAAACTATGTTTGGAAATGAGTAAACTAGCGATACCAATTTGAGGTATACTATGAGTTTGACCAGTATGTGTCATCCACAGGCTTTACATTTTATTTTCCTTCTTGGTGATGTTTTTAAAGGATAATGATTGCCAGGCTGAAATCCAAATAATTGCTTACTTTCACCTGAGAGGCACAAGGAGTCTTAGTTTAGCATCTCACATGAAAGATATTCTTTTAGCACTGAGCAGGAGTGTCAGCCTGGATTTTGTATTCTAGTTTCTGAAGTGGGATTTCAACCTACAACACTCTATTGTACTGTAGAGTGTCTGTTATTATGCCAGGCATTGTAGTTCAATGTGACCTGTAAGCCATTGGAGTGAATAAGGATAATACAGTAGAGTGTGGATTTAAGGCTGAGCAGTATGGGAGAGGTGGGTTATGAGAGAAGCAGAGCAAAGGTTAATGTATAAAGCTGTTAATATGGAGGAAGGGGCTTCAGGGCTTCAGAGTGTGTGATAGTGCAGGAGTTTCAATCAGGCATACTTTGTGAACTTCTCCAAGTTAATGTCATCCCTCTGATTCTGATCTTTGGGTTCTCTGATTTTAGTTGGTCCAGTATTAGCGATCATGCCTTCAGTTAACAAGGCTCTAAGATCTGGAATTTCCTCCCTAAACCTCTCTTCCTCTCTGCTAATTTAAGACAGAACTTAAAACTTATTTTGTGTACCAAGCTTTTCGTCACATGACCAATATCCATTTAGGTGACTCAGTGTCAAATCTTGTTCTGTGAAGTGCTGTGAGGTGCTTTTCTATATTAAAGTTACCATATATATGGATATTGTTGTTGCAGTGGAGTGTACTAGTGCCCAGGGTAGGCATGGAAGAAAAGACAGAAGGTCAGAATGCATTACCTTGCCTCACACGTGAAGGAGGAGGAACTCATGGTGATAGGAATTCTGGACAGTCTCCTAAAATCTTGTGCCCACCATAACAGACAGGGGTCTGAATGAGCATGTTCTTTTTTATTGTTGGTTAATGCCCATGTGATATGTGGTAATAGGCTGGTTAATATTACCAAACCAGTAATATAGTCATAGAGCCATTGAGTCATAGAGCTGTACAGCATGGAAACAGACCCTTTGGTCCAACTCGCATATGCTGACCAAATATCCTAAATTAATCTAGCCCCATTTGCCAGTATTTGGCCCATATCCCTCTAAACCCTAGATAACAAGGTGTAGAGCTGGATGAACACAGCAGGCCAAGCAGGAAGGCTGACGTTTCAGGCTTAGACCCTTCTTCAGAAATTCTCCAGCATCTGCAGTTCCTACTATTTCTGAAACAATTTTAACCCCACTGTGAAGCCTCTTCTAAGGATGCCTACACTGAAGATTTTACCCTCCTCCCTCCGGATCTCCAACGTCTGCAGTTCCTACCATCTCTGAAACAATTTTAACTTCTGTCTAAACCCTTCCTATTCATATCCCCATCCAGATGATTTTTAAATGTGGCAATTGTACCCACTTCCACCACCTCTCTGGGAGCTCATTCCATACACACAACACCTTCTGCGTGAAAAAGTTGACCCTTAGGTCCCTTTTACATCTCTCTCTTCTCACCTTAAACCTATATCCACTAGTTTTGGACTCCCCTGCCCAGGGAAAAAAACCTTGACTATTCACCCTATCCATGCCTCTTACCATTTTATAAAGCTGTATAAGGTCACCCCTCTGCCTCCAATGCTGCAGGGAAAATAGCCCCGGCCTATTCAGCCTCTCCCTATAGCTCAAACCCTCCAGCCCTGGCAACATCCTTGTCAATCTTTTCTGAACCCTTTCAAGTTTCACAACATCCTTCCTATAGCAGGGAGCACAATTGCACGCAGTATTCAAAAGTGGCCTAACCAATGTCCTGTACAGCCACAACATGACCACCCAACTCCTATACTCAAAGCACTGACCAATAACGGCAAACATACCAAATGCCTTCTTCACTATCCTGTTTACATGGGACTCCACTTTCAAGGAACTATGAACCTGCGCTTCAAGGTCTCTTTGTTTGACAACTCTCCCCAGGACCTTACCTTTAACTATATAAGTCCTGCCCTGACTTGCCTTTCCAAATTGCAGCAACTCACATTTATCTAAATTAAACACCATCTGCCACACCTCGGTCCGTTGGCCCATCTGATCAAGGTCCCGATGTACTCTGATGTAACTTTTTCGCTGTCAGCTACAGCTTCAATTTTGGTGTCATCTGCAAACTTACTGACCACACCTCCTATGTTCACAACAAATCATTTATATAAATGACAAAAAGCAGTGGGCCTGGCACCGATCCATGTGGCACACCGCTGGTGACAGGCCTCCAGTCTGAAAAGCAATCCTCTAGCACCGCCCTCTGTCTTGTACCTTTGAGCCAGTGTTGTAGCCAAGTGGCTGGTTCTCCCTGAATTCCATGTGACCTAACCTTGCTAACCAGTCTACCATGAGGAACCTTGTCGAACGCCTTACTGAAGTCCATCTAGATCACATCCAATGCTCTGCCCCCATCAATCCACATTGTTACTTCTTCAAAAAACTCAATCAAGTTCATGAGACACAACTTCCACGCACAAAGCCATGTTGATCATCCCTAATCAGTCCTTGCCTTTCCAAATGCATGTAAATCCTGTCCCTCAGGATTCCCTCCAACAACTTGCCCACCACCGATGTCATAAGTTCAAATCCTACATGGGAACAATGGGATAATTCAATAGAAAACAGAAAGTGCTGGAGGAGATCGTTTGGTTTGGCAGCATCTGTGGAGAGGAAAACAAAATTTTGAGTCCAAATGACTTCTTCCTGGGATCTGGGGAAAATTACTTACTATCAGTAATTATGATCATAAAAACTACTGGAACATTATAGAAATCCAACTAATATCCTGTAGGGCAGAAAATCAACCAGCCTTAACTGGTGCGGCCTATAGAATTTGACTGCAGATCCGCAGCAAAGTAGTTAACTCCTAACTGCCCTCAGAAATGAATTAGCAAACTCTCAATTCTATTCAAGAAGGTGTTTCACCACCAGCTACCGACAGGAAATTGGGCTGGGTAAGTATCATTGGCTCTTGTGAGTGCCGTCTACATCTTTTGAGTAAATAATTTTGCAAAACAGTTCAATATTGTCTTCTATGGTGCTTGAAGATTTGATACTAACCATGTCACTGGGACCTGCGGTGAAGTATTTGGATCAAATAGGAGAGTGTTTCTCACCCTCTTGACCATCAGGTCATTGAACTACTTACACTCATGTTACCCAGGTTTTACAGTGAGGGTTCAATTCCCACATCGACTGAGATTATCATGAAAGATTCTCCTTTTCAACCTCCCCGCTCAGCTGAGGTGTGGTGACCCTCAGGTTAAACCACCACAAGTCGTCTCTCTCTAATGAAAGGACAGCTCTATGCTCTGGTCAGACTGTAAGGACTTTACCTTTACACCAAGGAATATGCAAACACAACTGGGTAGACGTCCCTCTCGACAGGATGTTGAGTGTTGCAAACATTTTTAAAAGGTATATCAACGGCACATCTCTCTGAGGAATTTCTAGACTACTATGTCTTCCTGGAATTTGCAGAGGTGACCCGTTTCCTGTCCTCGAGAATTGATATGGCCATTTTCTTGAAGTTCATTTCACATATTGACAACAAATCTAATGACTAAACAAGATTGTAGCAATATTGATTAGTTCACTAGTGACGCAAATGTTTTGATAAAACTGTCAACTGGAAAATACATTCTACTGTAGCACTGATATGTAAATCAAATTGAACAAATCACACCATCTATTTATCCTGGTTTTCAGTCAAGGTTAAATTCCTTCTGCACAAAGTTAAAGGGGCAGGAAGTCAAAGAGTCATTTTTTTATCAAAGTGCTGCACAAGGTGTGCAAGCTAAATCTATCATTAGAGAAACCTCCTGGAATTGCTGCCTTGATGGTCTTCCATTTTGTATTTCCCTCTGTTGGGCCACATGTAATAGTCAGGAAGGCACATTCTCTATCCCAAAGTGGCTCTCCCAATGTAAGGATGGTTTACAGTCATCTCTGACTGGAGGTGATTCCATACTCTTAAAGAAAGCCGTTCCATGATAGGAACATATCATATTTCATGGATGCTATGTTTCCCCAGGCTTAGCTGACTTGAGGCTGTCTTCTGGGTAAGTCATTCCAGTGGTGCAGTTCAGTGATACTGCTCCAGTGTTGCTAGGTCCAAAATGATGGGAGCCAACTAGACGCAGGAGGTTTTGCATTCATTACAGTAGAATAGAATGGGATAGGATTTCCTTTATTGTCACGAGTACTCAAGTAGAGGAGTACAATGAAAAGTTTACAACATTGCCCCACATGGTGTCATCTTAGGTACAAAATACAGAAATAAAGGAAAAAGAATTACATCATTTATCGTTATTTATAGTATAAGTTAGAAAAAATGAGAAATAAAGTTTAAAAGTTAAGCATTACAGTCTATCTATAAAGGGCCTGCAGCACAGGGGGCTTTCACACATGGTCTGACTAGGCTCACAGGCCACTGACCATCTGCACTGGTCCCCAGGCCAACATTTGTACCCACTCCGCTCCGATCCTCCAGCCCACTGACCATCCCTGCTCCGCTCCGATCCTCCAGCCCACTGACTGTCCCTGCTCCGCTCCAATCCCTCAGCCCACCGACCGTCCCCACTCCGAGCCTCCAGCCCACTGACCATCCCTGCTCTGAGGCTCCAGCCCACTGACCGTCCCCGCTCCGAGCCTCCAACCCACTGACCACCCCACTCTGAGCCTCCAGACCACTGACCATCCCCGCTCCGAGCCTCCAGCCCACTGACCATCCCCGGTCCGCTCCATGTCTCCATCCCATTCTACATCAGGGCAAACACCAAAGAGGGGGAAAAGGGGGAAAACAAGAGACGAAAACAGGAAATAAACAGAAGGAGTGGAGGAGCTCCAGTTGTAGCATCCTATTCTGTCACCATCTTGACCGGACCAGGCTGAGACCTGGAGGGTGTGACATCCACTTTTGCACAGGAATTGCACTCAGGTCTTACACTTTATCGATCAAAGTAAGTCCAATAATGCAAATAGAAATGGAAGTTATCACCTCATAAGGAACTGTATTTGTGAATATGTTTTCAGTCAATACTTCAGTCAGCAAGTTAGTGCTAGTATCTTGAGCAAAAATTTTGACTGTTGCTTTTATGCCCTGTGTTTTCTTGCTGGGTTACTATGTTGAATGGTTTCTGGGACCACATTCTTGAAGTTGCACTGGACAAGGGCAAGAACATTCAGTATATAAATGTAGAAAAAAAGCTCCTTTATACAGACAGAACTGAGCCAAAGAAGGAGAGATTAAGAGATGGAAACGAACACCTTAGATTGAAGAGGTGCATTATGAGAAGGCGGAGAGGTTTATGGAGGAACTTGCAAGGAACGGGGGCCAGAAAGTTGAAGGCATAATCGCCATTGGTGATGTGATTGGATGGATGGATGTGAAGGCAAAAGTGGAGCCTGAAACTGAAGTCTGGAATGTTTGGTTGTAGGATTAAAGGGATGCAAGGCATGCAAGACCACTGAGGGATTTAAACTCTTAGGATTGAAATTTACAGCCACAAATCAGCCTTCATCCTGAGCACATTGAAATACAGCTTGGTGACATTGGATTGGGAATGCAATGTCATCAAACCAGTCTCAAATGTTACTGGAGGAAAGCGACTGTGGAAATCGGATGCCATTCTGAAATAACCAATTATCAAGATGTTGGCCTTGTGGAAGAATTGATTATGTGCAATGTTTAATTACCAGTTGCCTTCTTCAGACGAGAGAAAGGATAACATTTGGGAGCATTGCTTTACTTTAGCCATGAGGAGGCAGCACAAGGCCAGAAGAAAAGGTTTTCCAAAATCAGGACCATAGCTGCAAAGAGCAGGAAATCTGCTGGTGAAGGTAGTAGTGTTTGATTGTTTCCTGACACCATCTGTTAAGTTTTTCAAGCTTGCCTTAAAAAATAAGAAGGTTGAGAGGTTTCAGGCATAAGTCATAGACTCCCTACAGTGTAGAAACAGGCCATTTAGCCCAACAAGTCCACCCTCATCCTTCAAAGGACATCCCACCCAGACCCATCCCCATCCCCCAACCTTTTCCTTGTAACCTGGCATTTCCCACAGCTAAAGTATCTGACCTACACATCCCTGAACACTATGGACAATTTAGCCTGGCTATTCCACCTAACCTGCACATCTTTGATCTGTGGGAGGAAACAAGAGCACCCAGATAGAAATGAGGAGAATGGGAAAACTCCACACAGTCAGCTGAGGCTGGAATCAAACCTGGGTCCCTGATGCGGTGAGGTAGCAGTGCTGACCACTCCACCACCCTGAGCCAGGACTTTTAGTGTTAGCTTTCTGCAGTTGTTGTGAGGTCTCAGCAGGGTTTGGAAGCTACAGTACATCTCTCCCTGCTACACTCTGTCAGAGTTTTCTTTCGATGTTTTTCCTCCTGGGCCGCTAGAATTTCATGTGAGACTATCTGTCTTTCAGTATTTGCCTTTTTCAAGGGTGTGTTTATGAGTTGTAACTATATTGGAACAGTTAATTAGTAATAACTATATCTACTATTTTGTAAAACATTTCAATTGAATTACAGCTGAGCCAATTCTCTCATTTTTTTTCCTTTGTGTATTTTAACTAAAGTGTATGAATAAAGGGTGTTTTGCTTAATGTCAAGTAGTTTGACCAACAAATTGCACCTGGAATGCAACACCTTGCATTTACCCTTAAAATAAAAAAGTTAGGGTCTAGACCCTATCTTCTAAATACTTGTGGAGGGGTGTCTGGTCTGGTCCATAACACTGTTCACTTTACTGTCAGCTTTGCCCAAATAAGGATGGAAATTTACTATCCTTCCCTTCAGCAGAGATCTCTTAAATCCACCTGGGATCTCACAGGACAGTGTTGGCACCAGCTGAACCCTCTCAGGAGTACTGGTCGTGCCTCTTTCACATTAAAACGCGTCCAGCTCCTAAAACCTGCATTAGAAGAAGAACTTGTGAATAACAGGGGCCCCTCATTGTAATGACAACATCATGGTACACTGCAGCTTTCTAATGTAAATGGTCTTTGAATATTGGCACAGATAAACAAGGGTTTCAGCCAAATCTATCTTCACACCGCAATTGCCCCTTTAAATACCCTTAAAAATTCCCAAAGCCTTTGGAGAGTTCTGCTTCATACTTACACTGGACAGTAGATGGTGCTAGAAGATTGAGCTCTGTGCTAGTGACGCTGTCTGTCAAATTAACAAAGCTCCCAAGCTCCCAGACTCCAAGGTTATTTTGTCTGTCACAAAGGTCAAGGGGTTTTTCATTGAATGACAAGGCACTTTTCTGAGATTATTCATACGCCACCTTTTTCCTGATGATCACCAGCTATGAGTCAAATGAGACTTTACTCTATAAAATACTAATTGATAATCTGAGTGGAACTGCAAACAGATCCACCTTAAATAATCATTTCAGTGCACGCTGAGTTTTATTTCGCTCCATTCCTAAAAGTGCTATCTCATCCCCAGATACTCAAGATTGGGAATTTTGATGCTGTAGTAATGTCTGGGCCAACTCAATGAGGGCTATTCCACCAAAATACATCATAGTTTGTCCAGTTAAGCCCCTCACATGCACACATACATCTTCCACAGTTTTGTGACAATTGATTGGTATTTCATCGAATCATAGAATCCCTACAGTGCAGAAAGAGGCTATGCAGCCCATCTAATCTGCACTGACCCTTAGCAGATTATCTCACCCAGGCCCAAACCCCGCGCCCCCATCCCCCACCCTCCACCCTACCCCTGTAACCCCTCATTTCCCACGGCTAAATTACCGAGCCTGCACTAGGTCTGGGCAACTTTACCATGGTCAATCCACCTAACCTGTGTCTCTTTGGACAATGGGAGGAAATTGGAGCCCCCAGCGGAAACCCACACAGACATTGGGAGAATTATTTTCCCTCTCTATGCCAGAGATAGCGAACTGGTTGCAGTGAGCTCTTCAATAACTCATCATTGATATATGTAGGGCCATATTAAATTGCATCATCTCCAAGCTCTTCACACGATCAATTACTAGAAGTGCAGTGACTTTCCTCTAATTCTGACCTCCCACGTACACCAATTTTCATTCCTCACCATTAGCAGCTAAACCTTCATCTGTCTGGGCCATAAACTCTCGAATTTCGTCCATAAATCTCCCAGCCTTCTCTACCTCTCTGTCCTCCTTTAAGACCCATCCAAACTTATATCTTGCAACCAACTTTTGGCCATCTCTGTTAATATCGTGTTATGAAGCTCAATGTCAGATTATGTTTGATATCTGTTCTTTTTAACAGATTAAAGTCACTTAAATGCAACCAGTTGTTATGTGGACAAGAACAGCAATTGTTCCTTTGTTTGCTGGCAACAGTCGAGGTAGCAATGTTGGCTGTGACTTTGAAATATTATTTAATGGCTTGCTGAACCACAATGATAGACAGCCCGTTTAATGCCTTAACCAAAGAATAGCTTCTCCAACAATGCAGAGCTCCCTAAGCACTGCTGGATGGTTAGCCTGGAATAGGTGCTGAAAATGAAGATCAACACGTGACAACAATTTGCACTTATATAGCATCTTTGACATAGTATATAACACTCAGGGTGAGACACAGGAGCATTATCAGACAAAATTTTCCACTAAGCTTTACAAAGAGACATTAGGACAGAGGAACAAATACTTAGTGAAAAAGGTAGCTTTTAAAGGAGTGTCTCAGATAAGGAGAGAGAAAGGTGAGTTCAGGGCTTAGGGTCTAGGGAACTGAAGGCACAGCCACAAATTGTGGATCAATTAAAATTGCAAGCGATCAGAACTGGAGGAACACACATTGTGGCGTGTTGTTATGGTTGAAGGATGTTGTAGAGTGTGGAAGGACCAGGCTATGAAAGGTTTTGTACATTTTAACATGGTGGTGATGCCATACCAGGAGCTAACATAGGTCAGGAGGTAAATTGGTGCTACTTAAGAGATAGACAGTAGTTTTTAGAATCTTCAGAATCACAATTCCAGTGAACCACTCAAATTGTCTCCTGCACAGTGCCAGCCTAGTGCATCTAAATTGGCATGGATCAGGATTAACCCAGGGGTGTTCCGAATTTATTTGGCTGCTTTCCATTTATAACAGGTTTCTCCAGTTGACCTGAGTACAGAGAGGGATTGCATCTGGAATGAATGTGGACAGAGAAGCAGGACAGCACTGAGTCAGTAAGGCAGTATATCAGAAAGTGGCAAGGCTACCATGTGTACCATTTACAAGATACAGTGCAGCAACTGACCAAGGCTCTTTTGACTCTACCACCTAGAAGGATAAGAGCAACAGAATGATGGGAATAACACCATCTGTAAGTCTTCCTCCAAGTCATACATCATCCTGACATCTCTGCTCCTTCACTCTTGCTGGGTCCAAATCTTGGAACTCCTTCCCCAATAGCACTGTGTCCCTACACCAAATGGATTGCAGTAGACTTAAGACCACCTCCTCAAGAGCAAACAGTATTGGCCTTGGCATTGATGACCCCAGCTTGAAGACAACTTGAAGAGTTCTAGAGGCTGGATGTGCTCTGGTGGAGCCACATTATACAAGATTTAACCAAAAAAGTTATACATTATCTAATTTTACGACAGAATCCTAGAACTGCTGAACAATGTGGGCGACGTGGTGGCTCAGTGGTTAGCACTGCTGCCTTACAGCACTAGGGACCTGGGTTCAATTCCACCCTCAGGCAACTGTCTGTATGGAGTTTGCACATTCTCCCTGTATCCGTGTGGGTTTCCTCCCACAGTCCAAAGATGTGCAGGTTAGGTGAATTGGCTGTGCTAAATTGCCTGTAGTGTTCAGGGATGTGTAGCTTAGGTGGGTTACAAGGAGACTGGTCTGGATGCAATGCTCCAAGATTTTGCACATCTGTGCAAAAGCTAAGGCCAAAACGTTTGTATCCATCTTCAATAAGTGATGCCAAGTGGATGATCCACACTGGCCTCTGGCTGAGGTCACAGCATCACGGATGCTAGTCTGCAGCCACAGTGTTCCTTCTCTTCCTCTGAAATTACATAAATAAAGGAAGACTTGTTGGTCCCATATTGCATAAAAATCAACGTTACCACTCAACAAACTCCACTTGCCTTTCCCACTGGAAACAAGAATAAGGAAAGGAATGAGGAATAGCATTTGAAAAGACCCCAATCACTGTTAGAAATCTTAATGTCAGGGCTGTTATCAACTGGAACAGAAATTATGAGAGGTGAGTAAAACAGACATTGTCATCTGTTTGAACCATGGCCAAAAGCCAATTTTACCCCCATTCCTGCTGACTATTTTTAAAGTGAAATCAATGTGTGTTACTCCATCAGTGTAGGTGCAATTTATTCTACATTCAGCAACCCAGTGACTCTCCTCAACTTTATTTTGATTTTGCCATTAAACCATTCTCATCGGTTAACGGGAACACTAAAAATAGCACGCAGCGGAAACTAAACCATCAGCAGAAAATAATGCCATCCTTTTAACTGCGTTATTTTACTAGCTCACTGGAGTTCATGCTAACCTTTTCTTCTAGTCAACATGCGAATTACCTGCAGAGAGGGATAAAAGATTGGATTGGAGAAATATAATTACAATTCTCATGATAGAGCACCTCCTGGCATATATTCAGGAGTTTGTGTAAGTATATAATCCTATTCCAACCTCTCACCGTATTGTTATGTTAGAAAGACTAATACATTTTAAATGTGGTCAAATTGTTTTGGGAGCCCTAAACCTCAAGATGCATAATGCAATTGATGTTACCTTCTTCCTGTTTAATTCTGTGGATGGAATCCCAGTCCACAGGATTTTGCTTGATTGGTGCTCTCTCCGTTACCTTAGACATTCACATCCTCCATCAATTGTAAACAGCGTCAACACTGTGTACCAAATGCATAGCAGCGACTTGACAAAACCTTCTGAACTTGTAATTTCTACACCCTAGAAGAGTAAGAGTAACATTTGCAGGGATTATCACCAGCTGCAAGTTCTCTTCCTAGAAACTCACTATCCTGATTTGAAATTATATTGCTGTTCCTTCAATGTCACTGGTTTGAAATCTCATGTTACCTGCCTACTGTAATTGGCACTTAATGACACATGGTAATCATTGAGGTTTCTGTTTAATGTCTGCTGTTTCTAATGTTCCCAGTTTCAACTCACCCAGGACAGCAATATATACTTCCAGGGAGTTGATTGAGGTTACATTCCTAAACTACAGCTGTTTCCCAGTGATTTGTTTCTTTGGTGCTTTTGAAGCAATCCACTTCTTTCTTCTTTTTGCTTCTTTGTCAAGTTCTGCCTTGAATTTAAGTCATTGATGGATTCAGTTCCATTGAGAGGCTTGACCATGTTAAGTACCTCCATGGTTGACTCTCCACAGCCTAATCTCCTAGGATTATCCTTTTTGGTAAACCACTCAAATGAATAAGACTGAATTCGTCATTTTCACACATCATAACCTACATTACTTTGCCACAGAACCCCAAGCCCAGGTTCCGGTAGCTCTCTGAGGCTAAATGACACCAAGCACAATCTTGAGGTTTTGTTCAAATCAGAGTTCTGATTCAAAGTCTGCATCCTAATCATTATTGAGACATGTTTCACCACCTTAACACTGTCAGGTTCAACCCCAGCTCACCCAAACCCACCTTCCTTACCATAACCCTACCCTTGCTTATCTTTCATTTGTACGCCTCCAAAACATTTCCTGTTTACCACCTTCCCACCTTCATAAATTCCAGTGCTGCTCTTATCCTGTGCCACACTAAGACATGTTCATGTTTCACTCCTCCCCTCACCACCACCCAAACCGTTTGTTGACCAGCACTAACTCATTGTGTATTATACAGTTTAAAATCTCCTTCATCTTCTCATCATTTCTACCCATCTTCACCTTCAACATTTTATCTAATTGCTGATGTCTCATTCTCCTGGGTCTGGTGTCCAATGTGATTTTTTGCATCGCCAATCTCAGTCTTTCCCTCTCTTTCCTTCCCCTCACTTTTTCCTCCTCCATCCTCTAGTTTGTAGCAAATGTGAAAAGAAAGACTTGCAGCACTTTCCGTGACCTTAGGTATCCCAAAGTGCTTTTCAGTCAATGAAGGATGTTTGAGATGTAGTCACTATTTTACTGAAGGAAACAGGCAGCCTATATGCATGCAGCAATGTTGTAAGCCTCAATAAGTTAATGCCCAAACCTGCTTTAGAAACGTTTGTTCAAACATAATTGTTGAACAAAGCACCAGGGAGAATTTCTCTGCTCTTTTTCAAAATAGCGTGATGGAATGTTTTATGTCTACTGACGATAGATCAGACAAGGCCTCGTTTTAACATCATATCCAAAAGGCAGCTCTTCTGACAGTGCAGGTCTCCCCCAGTACTGTATTGAAGATGTGGGCCTAAATCTTGTTCTTAGGTTGATGGGAGTGGAATGTTGAATGTCCAACTGTCTAACTCAGACCAAATAGTGGTATGAACTGAACTGCCATCTTATTAAAAAGAGATGTATTAGTCTGAGGAGAGCAAAGAAAGCGAGAATTTAAGATGGTGTGGGAAGTTTGGAGGGAATATCAGAAAACATGTAAGGGGGAGAGAGTGCAGGCTGTGGAAAAAGGGTGTCTATGAGGAAAAGACTGAAACCATATTTTGATTGCGTCTGTCAAGGAAACTGGAGCACCACTCAAGCTGTCAGAGGATGAGCAACCCCTGCTGTGCAACTAAATCCCTGCATTGACGCCGCTTTAACTCACCGCATTTGTTTGTGAGGAAAAGAATCTTTGACGGATTCTAAATCAAATCAATGTAGTTCTGTGTAAAACTGAATGATTCTTCTGGGCCATTGAAATCTATGAAGCCCTCCTTCAACCTCCAGAGGAAGTGATCCAGAATAGTTATCTGGGTCAGATATTCATCACAGAGATTACTCCTGAGGCATTCCCTGGCCCAATAAGGTGTGATCTTTAATTACAAACATTGTGATTGCCTGTTATTGAAGCTCGATTATTGGAAGTTTGATTTATATTTTGGATGATTACAGGACACTTGCACCTGGTCTGATGGCCAATCAAAGCAATTTCTTTGTACTCAGTAGCCAATGACTAGACAAATGGATGTGAAACGCTGAATGGCTGGATTCAACAAAACCAATGAAGTCTCAACCAAAATGGTGCACGCAACGTGCCCTGCCCTATTATCTAGTTCAGAAGACCACGAGTGGAATTGAAGTTCTCTCTGGATTCTGATTTTGTGCTGAGCATTGATTCTCTGTATGTGCTTATCCAATGTACTAACCTACAATAAAATGGTCTGTTTCAGCTGTGATTTGGTGAGTAGTATTGTTACCTCGCAGACAGCATGTTGTGGGTTCAAGACCCAGTCCCAAGACTTGAAAACCTAGTCAAGGCTGATGCTTCAGTGCTGTGTCCTGGATGAGATGGTAAACTGAGGCTCTGCCCTCTCCGGTGAAAGTAAAGTTTTCCGTGATGCTGTTTTGAGCAGGGGAGGTCACCTCAGTGCCCGAGCTGACATCTGTTCCTTTACTAATATTGCAAAGGCAAATTATCCAGACATTATCTCATGGCTGTTGGTGAAAGCTTGCTGTGTGCCGATTCGTTGCTTTTGTGTGTTTTGAAAGCGAACACCCTTCAGAGGTATTAATTAGTTGGAAAAGACTTTGACGTGTCATTAAAGCTGCTGTAGAAATGCAAGCGTTGTTGGTCCACTCGGAGAATTGGATTTTCAATTCAAATTCAAAAATAACCAGGTTTTGTGGATTTGTGAACAAAACCCAAAGCCAACAAAAAATGGATTGTTCAGAGGATGTTAGATTACAATTAATGGGGAATGTTCAGATAATGGAACTGAATAACAATGAAGGAAGCCGAGATTTGAGAAATGTTACAAACACTGATGGTTTATATATAAATTCACATACACCAAGTCCGAACTCAACATGCTAAGACAAGGCACCCAGCAGAGGGCTACAGAGATAGCAAATTATTACAGTTCATTTGTTAGACACGAATAAATGCTGTTTATATTTATTTATAACTTTTAACAACCTACATCAACTGTGATTTATTAACAGTTGCTATGGGGAAAAGGAAAGGAATTCTATCTATATCTTTCCACAGAGTCAGCATCTTGTGTGCGTGCTGACTGCTGTAAGGGAGACAGCAGAGAGGGGAAACAGTCCTTTAGCTTGTCCATATCGGGGGTTTGCAGTGGCTGCGGGTCTTATTAATTATTCATGATCTGCACAAAATGCCAAAGGACTGGCACAAAAGCAAATGAGCGTGTGTAATTGTGTCTGCTCCCAGTTGCATAAAATGCCAAGGCTGTTTGAACAAGGAGGGAAACAAGACAGAGAGAGCAAAGGGATAAAGAAAAAACAATGGGGAGACTGGCTTGCATTGATGTTTTCCTCGAATAATCTCAGGATATTCCAAAGTGTAAGAAAGATAATCACTGTTTCAGGAAACCGGCATCCAATTTTCACACAAACAGCACAGTGGTAATGACCAGATATCTGCTTTCAGTAATCTTGACGGAGAGATAAATATTGCCCAGGATGCCATGGACGGCTCTTCTGTTTTTTAAAATGAATACAGTGTGTTGCCAACGCCAAGATGGCTGACAAAGATGGCCGATATTGATGTCACACCACCATGACAGCCTCATACATGAATGACGTTGCTGGCACTCCATGAACTCTGGCAACCCTCATTTCACTTGCAGATCCAGAATCCAACCCTCTTGTTTAGCTTGACCTGTCTTCTCTGCAATTCTGTGCCCCACTCTACTTAGCACCCACCCTTATTCCCATTCTGCTTGGCCCCTCCATCTCCTCTCTCTCGTTCCCTGCTCTGCTTCACTTAAGTTCCTCAACTCCCAGCTCAACTCTCTTGCTCACTGTTCCGCTGCATGACCCCTCCTCCCCTCTGCTCCACTCAGTGCCCCAGTTCTGTTCACTAGCAATGTCTGAGGCACTGAGACTGAATGGGTTGAGAGGACAGCGTCAGAATATGGGATATTTTATGTGGGCAGGCAGTGGGGTTGATTTAAAATTTCATCCAAAAGACAGCTGCTCCAAAAACATTGCACTTCCTCAGTACTGGATGTCAGTCTAACACTCTGAAATGGGAATTGAATCTACAACCTACTAAGTGGTGATAAATAATCAGGTGCAGCAGTAATTAAATGTCCAGACAACAGCAACTTACATTTACTTTTAGTGTGTTAACCATGGCTCAGTTGATAGCACTTTCACTTCTAAGTCACAAGGTTCTGGGTTCTAGTCCCACTCTAAGGCTGGAGCTCAAAAAATTAAAAGCTGAGTCTATTCATTACGGTCAGTATTTCCTGCACATATGCAGTGTCTGTGACCACTGCTACATTAACACAGAGAACTTGACACAGACTAACAATTAAGTTCAAGTTACTTTTTTTTGGGACTGTGCAATCCTTAGCCAATTCTGGGTTCTTTGAACACCTGCGCTCAGTTCGCAACAAACAACTGCACCTCCCAGTCGCAAACCATTTCAACTCCCCCTCCCATTCCTCAGACGACATGTCCATCCTGGGCCTCCTGCAATGCCACAGTGATGCCACCCGAAGGCAGCAGGAACAACAAATCATATTCAGCCTGGGAACCCTGCAGCCCAATGGCATCAATGTGGATTTCACAAGTTTCAAAATCTCCCCTCCCCCAACCGCATCCTAAAACCAGCCCAGCTCATCTCCACCTCCCTAACCTGTTTTTCCTCTCACCTATCCCCTCCTCCCACCTCAAGCCCCACCCCCATCTCCTATCTACTAACATCATCCCGCCCCCTTGACCTGTCTGTCCTCTCTGGACTGACCTATCTCCTCCCTACCCCCCCACCTACACTCACCTTTACTGGCTCCATCCCCGCCTCTTCGACCTGTCTGCCTCCTCTCCTCTATCCATCCTCTATCCGCCTCCCCCTCTCTCCCTATTTATTTCAGAAACCTCTTCCCCTCCCCCATTTCTGATGAAGGGTCTAGGCCCGAAATGTCAAGTTTTCCTGCTCCTATGATGCTGCTTGGCCTGCTGTGTTCATCCAGCTCCACACCTTGTTATCTCTGGGTTCTTGTGTCTGCTTTACCTGCCATTTACCAACTGTTCTCAATGTAAAACTGTTTCTGATAGTAAAGATATGCACTCAGGAAATCTCAGAAAATAAGATTCCCAACTTCTGATGTACTCATACTATGAAGAATTGATTATAATAATCTTTTGGTTTCTTTTGGTTAAAAGAAATGATAAAAAGGAAAAAAAAAACATTCTGAAAAAATACTTTCGAAGAAGTATACCTTCTTCATGTAGGATTCTATTCTATTATCCAGATATACCCGTGTAAGGTATGATTTGCCTAGATAGCATGCACAACAAAACTTTTCACTATATCTCGGTATATATGACAATAATAAACCAAAGCAAATCAAATCAAAAAGGTTCAGAATAATACCCCTGGAACTAAGAGTCCACTTAATGTCTAACAGAGCATCCTGCGTGGCGAAAGGCTCCCTTCCTAAAACATTAACATGCTGGTGGAAAATAACATTTAAATAAAACTTTTTTAGTTTGTTGTCATGATCTGATTTATTATGAGTTGTGGCAAGCTAACCTGTGTTTAGTGTTCGGGAGGGTTGACCCACTGAAAATGCAGCTGTTGCTTACCTTGATAACACTGCAGAGCTTCAATAATACAATCCCATTATCCACCCCATTACAACACTACATCTATAAAAAGAGAGCTTCACAAAACTAGATTTCATATTGTACTTCAGACTTCAAACCCTCCATTGACAGCTGCAGTGCTGGTTGACTGCGTGTGCAGATGTTCCTGCTACTCTTTGAATTAGTATTACGGCAACATCGGCCAGCCGACACTGCGCTGCAGTACTGAGGGGATGCTGCACTGTCAGAGGTGTCATTCAGATTAGACGTTATGTTGAACCTCGTTTGCCTGCTCAGGAGGGTGTAGAAGATCCCAGGATACTCTCTTGAAGAAGAGCTGGGAAGTTATACCTGGTGCCCTTAGCCAATACTTGTCATAAGAAAAACAAATAATTTGGTCATTATCTCATTGCAATTTGTTGTGCACATATTGGTGGTTGTGTTTCCGACGTTATCACAATAATTATACTTTAGAAAGTACTTCCTTAGCTTTGAAGCACCTTGAGATATCTGCTAGTATGAAAAATGTTCTATCAAAATAAGTCTTTCTTTTTCTCTAATATATACTTCAGCCCAAGATTGAAGCATCTGATTCTCTTTATTGTGGGTAATCAGCATAGAGATCAATGGAAGCTACAACAAGGGCTGTGTGCCTTAGCCCACCATGAATTAAAGAGCTCCCTCGTGGTAATCTATCCAATCCAGCTCCAAACTAGAGGTATTGAATGTTTTTAGGAACAAGTGGACCACTCAAAACTCTGCTACCCATTTTGTACCCTAAGTTGTCTCACTTATCCATCACCCCTGTGTTCACTGACCTGCTGTGCTTTCTAGTCCAACACAAACTCGATTTCCATTTTTGTACTCCTTGACCTTTTTCCCACCCTATATCTGTAACCTCCTGCAGCCCTACAGCTGTCTGAGATCTGTGAACCCTCTAATTCTGATCTCTAATTCACTCCTGATTTTCACCGCTCTCCCATTGGTGGCCATGCCTTCAGCTGCCTAAGCGCTCGGCCCTAGATCTCCCTTCATAAATCTCCCCACGTTTCTGTCTTCCTTTTAAACACTCCTTAAAGCCTACCTGCACTTTAAATGACTCAGTATTAAGCTCTGTCCTAAACCAGATAATATTTAAAACATTTTGCTAGGTTACAGGTGGCTATAGAATTCAAGTTGTTGTAATCAATGAGGAATGGCAACAGTTGCTTGGGAGCTCACACCCCACCTCCAAACAACCCTTTTCACCCCTTGTCCAGCAGAAGAGTTCTGTAAGATTTCACAAAGATTGCCAGCTGCACAATGAAATTTGACATTGATGATTTCAATGACCACTATGGGACTGTGGATAGAAAGAGAAAAAATAAAAAAGAAGTCAATAGCCAGATTTCTGTCTCGCCAAATGAATGTTAGGTGCTGCTGTCAGAACTGTGAAGGGCGACTTGTGAACGCAGAGACTGTGCCGATGAATCGCAGAAGTACACAACAGGGAATCTGAGTCTATTATGATCAGTGAATATTGTGCAGATTGATAAGAGAAAAGCTTTTCTAGTGTGAACTGTGAAAGTGGCTGACAGTTTGGCAACTTGTCGAAAAGTAACTTTTCAGAATCTGTTCTATGTTAAGATTCATTTTCTTCCACCAGTTCTGTATAGTTTTTATTTGATTTATCGGGATTGTATTAAGTTGCTGGTGGTGGCTGGTGGCAGTGACATGTTGGTATTGAGCAATGGAATAGTTACCAATTTAAGAATGTTGTGCCCATCCCAGTCAAGGAGAGCTATCCCTTTTACTGTGTCAATATGACAATTTTCAATTGACCACACTGGTTACTATGGCCTCTCTGCATGACATTCCCAAGTGCAGAGTTAAAGCCATTCTCTCAAAGTGCATCTCTTTTCCATTGGGTAGCACCCATACACCTCAGTGAAAGCTTCAAATCCCATTCCAATTACTGAAATGCATAAGTCCTTCGCTAACATTCTGGAACAGTTCTCAGTGCACGACCAAAGGTGTTCTCTTCTAGGTGAGATTTTAAACTGAGGACCAGTTTGTCACCTGAGGTGGAACTGAAAGATGACATGGTACAATTCTGAAGAAGAGCAGGGGAATTCTTAGTGCCCTGAGCAATATTTACCTCATTGATGTTTATAGAACTTCACTGCTGCATGCACCTACATTACTACAGTAATTACATTTTGAAAGATTTTTTTGGCTATACAACGCTTTGTAACCGTCCATGGACTACAGAAATGCAAACTCTTTATCTTCAATATTATTTTCTGACATGTGACCAGTTTCTGTGAGACACCTGATTTTTCAGTTTCTACTTTCAGTATTCTAAAGTTTCCTTTATCATTTGTAGATAAGGTACCTTGTTTATTCAGGAGAAACGAGCCTGTTTGAAATTATGGTACAGGTTCACACTTTGTTTTCTGTCTCTTTGATACATCTAAGGAAAGGCATAGAAGGGTATACTGATAGAGTTAGATAAGAAGGAGTTGGAGGAGGCTTGTGTGCAATTAAACTTCAGATAGACCAGTTTGCTTAAGTGGCCTGTTTGCGTCCTATAGACTCGAGGACCTACATATCAAGAGGAATGGGTTACACAAATTGAGGCTGAGGTCTGTTTTTCAACAGAAGGTTTGGAAGTGTACAACCTGAGCATTTTGTGCATGGCATTTAATCTCCTACCACATCATCCCCTTGCCCTTATTGACAGCCTTGCCTTCCGTCATGTAGAGAGAGCTTGCAGGGCAGCCTGCAGAAGCATGTAGATCAGTTCATGATACGGGGGTTTGGAGAAGTTTGAGTTCTGGGGGAATGGTTCTGATACCTAATCCCAATTGGCTATTTACAGATGGAGCCTGATGGTAGGGAACCTTTGGGATGGGGTTTGGTGTGACAGGAGTCCTCTCAGCCCACACACTGTCCTCAAGCTGCCCACACAGCCCTTCAGCAGCCAGGCTTCCTGGAGATTGGAGAAACTTCACATGTCACAGTTCAATCCAAGAAACAGGTCAAATCAGAGGGTGTCAATAACAAAATTACCAACCCACTTTCTGGGAGTGGGTAGCCCATTGTCTCATCCCTATTAAACACAGAGTGAGTGTGTTGGGATGGTGTTGGAGACTTTTAAAAGATGTTAACATCTGATCCAGCTCATCTTTCAGCATGAGAATTCAGCCAGATATAATTCTGTACAGCTTTAAGAGTTTATTCCCATTTTTTGTTAATAATCTTTTAATTGATTTAGAGTTCAGGTTAGACCATGTCTCAATAATTCATTGTAGCCCAATGAATGATAAATTAAAAGCCATTGCTAATCCCTAGAACAGGGTGCTTGAAATTCTGCACAGACCATTGTTGTACTGATTCCTTTTACTTCTCCAGGCCAACAGCACATAAGGGATCTCGTGATTGTCTGGCTATTTGTCTGACAACTTAATGAGGATTCACTACTGGACTGACAATTTGAGGCATGAACATCTTCATTCCCCCTCAGCCTATTTGTAACAATAAATGCAAGCACTGAACTCATTAGGAGCTGTAGCTGCATACCATTACATTTGTAACAGTGGTCTGTTGGGGAGCTGCTGCTGTTAGAGCTTAGCAGAGCACTTCACTGAGAGTGAGCTGCATGCAGGTCAGAATCTTCCACCTCCTCTGGAATGCTCTTTTTAAATTGTGGTGCCTTTTTTGTATTTGTTTACTGAGTTGTATGCTGTTGACATATTTACACCATTCATTGTTTCTTTATTTCTGCTTCACTATAAGACCAAAGGTTTGTTTCTCAGGCTTAAAAAGGGCTCCTTGTTGCTCACCGATTGAAATTTGCAGGATGAGAACTAAGTTCTGATCAACAACCTAGCTCAGATCTTCAACTTGATTTGGAAGTGGCAAACTCACATGGAGAATGAGCCATGTAAATAAATCAATAAAACACAAACAGTTACTTCCCATTACATCCCAAAGTATTCAGTGTATGGAAACATTCATTATATCCTTCAGGCTTGGTAAGTGGGCATCTCAATTATGATGTCTAGTGTTTTAAACACTGAATATCTTAGATCCCCAGAAGTAGTCACTCTCGAAATTTTTATGCAATGTCCTTTTTACCGAAAGCAAATTACTTACTGCTTGCAACACCAAATGTTCCTTTTTCCATTTTAAGTGCAGGAGAAATACATTCAGTTATAGAAGCCATCAAAAGCTAAAACTAAGAGCTGGACATACAAGATATTCACTCACAAATCTAATTAAAAATTTCAGAGTTGTTAAAATATGGAGCAACTAGCATAGATCCCTTTAAGGGAAGTTACATGAATACATTTGGTTAAAGAAATAAAAGATATGTGAATCAATTAGGATGAAGTAAATGGTGTGGGAGGAGTTTCATTACCAATCCAGAATCATTGGGCTGACTGGCCTGTTTCTGTACTGTAATGTTTATATTCATAGCCCTCTGAATGAGTTCATAGTACTTGTTAATTGGTGGCTTTATGCCATGTACCATGTCCACAGAGAACTGAATTAAGGTACACAGACTAATTTTATTTAGGGTTCAGCAGCTATCTGACACACAAGGTTCTCATCTCTCTCAGTATCACATGGAATTGATGCTCTGTCTCAGAGGTGTAATGAGAGTGTCATATTCCATTATGTCATTTATTCCCATGATACTTCTGTAGTTCTAGCTTTGAAATACTGATACTTGCCTGTATCAATCATTATTGCAATGATGACCAACCACAAGTCAGGTAGCAGCCAAAAGAGAAGTAAGATTTGGGGAACGTCCTCATTTGGCTGCCTGAGACTTGATGAGTGAGGTTTCAAGGGTTTGCATATACTAATTACAACAGCAACTTCTCCAATCTCTCAAGGACAATCAGACCCAGACATAACATGCTGGCATAGCTGGCAACACCCACAGACCACAAACAAATATAACAGAACTTTCTAAGATACTCCAAAATTTGGCATTATCAAGCAACCTAAGACACTGGGCCTCATAAGGAAAGGGTTAAAGGCTTGGTTAAAATAAATGTTTTCGGGAGTGTGGCAGACATGTGCATTTGTGTGTATTTTTAGGGAAGGAGGTTGGAGGGTGTGATGTTTGGGGTGCAGTGGATGAGAAAAAGCATGGCCAGCAATGATTGAGAAGTCAAGAACCAGAATGCAAATATCATAGGCAGTTCTGTGATTAAGGGAGATTACAGAAACAGGGAGGGAATGTATGTAGAGTGAGGAGAATTTTAAAATGGAGACATTGCTGACATATATTAACTACAGTTAAACAAAATGCCCAATGTAAGGACCACAAGAAAGTCACATTTTATCCCACAGAACTTTTTAAAGTGGTAGTGTAAGGTTTTGGAAGCCCATTAGGAAATGTATCCCTGGAGTGGTTGTGACCACTGGGAAAGCCTACTAATGAATCAGGAATATTCTAACAGGAAAGTGGAAAATGTTTTGACATCTTCAAATGTCAGTGTTAGCTGCTGCATTGTAATGTAGATAATGGTGTAATGCAATGATTCATCAAAGGGACCTGTCCTGCAAAGTTGACCCTTACTTTGAATGCTATTGAGTGTTTGTTGTCATTCATTATAGAACTTGGACAATCGTCAGGAGTGGCACAATACATAACAAAATAAAAAATACAAACTATGTACATAATACAAAATACATTATTAAATACATTACAAGATACATGCCTCTGTGGATGTGTTTTGTACTGTAATTTAAATTGACACAATTGTGGCATATAAAACATTGACTTTTGAAAGTCAAAAGGAGTTTCAGCACCTGCTCCCCTGCATTAATTGACAGGCATTCAGCTTTGAAATGAAAATGGGACACCATTTATCTTATCAGATTCAGACGATAAAGCTGGAACCTTTTGTTACGACAGCTGTGGCTATTATGAATGCTTGGCTACAGGAATGCTTGATCTGAGGGCGTATGGAGTGCCATGGGGAGCTGAAGGCTGTAGCGTTTGAGGAGACCTGGTTGTATGGGTAGTCTGAGGGCGTATTGGCTGGCATGGGTGGTTGGTTGAGTGGAGTGAGTGATGAGGTTGAGAAGGCCTTTAAATTATATTGGGAACTGAGCTGCTGTGTTAGAGAACCAAGGCAGGCCTTCTAACCAGTCTGCCTGCACACCCAAGCTCCCAATACTGCAGGTTACAAATTGAACTATTCAATACAAACTCTTTGAGAAAGGACAAAGAATAAAGAACAATACAGCACAGGAACAGGTCCTTCAGTCCACCAAACCCGCCCTTCCATTTCTGAAGAAGGGTCTAGGCCCGAAACGTCAGCCTTCCTGCTCCTCTGATGCTGCTTGGCCTGCTGTGTTCATCCAGCTCTACACCTTGTTATTTCTTCCATACTAAAACTGTCTTCACTTGCAGGATCTGTATACTTCTGTTTCCTTCCTATTCATGTATTCTTCCCAAAATCCCAGGCAATGTCATACATGTGTTGGGTTTGCTTTCTGGAAGGTGCAAAAATACATAGGATAGATTATCCTCAGCCAAGAGGAAAATCTAGCTGCGGTGGGAAAATTCAGCAGGAGATGAAGTGAGACAGGAGTAAACTCATGGAATGTTATGGAGCTGGAAATAGGTGGTCTCAGTGATGACAAGATTTACGGTTGAAAGTTCATTTTTTAGTGAACTACGACATCAAGGTCGCAGATAGTCTGGTTCAGCCATTCTCGGTTACTCGTGAGACAAATGAAGTTGTCTGCAAGGGAGCGGAATTCTTGGAAGAGATCAGAAATGACATTTTCAGTCTTCCCAATACTTACTTGAAGGAAATTTCTGCTTGCCTAGTACTGGCCATCAGAAAAACTGCTCAATAATTTAGGGAGAGTGGAGGAATCAAGAGCGGTGGTGATGATTAAACTGGGTATCACCAGGACACATGTGAAAATTGATGGGGTTTAGATAATGTTGTTAAGGGAGATCATGAGGACATATAGGAAATTCGGTTCAAAAAGAGGTAGTTAGTTAGGTTAATAGCCTCCATGCTAGTGAAAAACTGACGAGACCTGCTAGAATGCTGTCAACTTTGTAAAGAGTCTGTGGCGAAACAAGAAATTGCAAAGGTTTTGATTTCTGACTTTCACTGTTCACACTTTTACATTAAATATTTTCTAGTCATCCATGAGATGTGAACGTCTCTGGCAAGTCCAGCATTTGTTGCATATCTCTAATTGCCCCTGAATTGAGTAAACTTGCCTGGCCATTTCAGAGCCAACCACATTGTTGTGGGCCAGGAGTCACATGTGGGCCAGACAACAATGACAGATTTCCTTCCCTAAAGTATATTAGTGAACCAGATGAGTTATTACCACAAGCCGCAGAATTTGCATGGGCCAGCTTGCAATTTCAGATTTTTTTTATTAATTGAATTTCAATTCCAGAAGCTACCATGGCTGATGTTTGGATGTGTGCCTGCAGAAAGTTACCCTGAACCTCTGGAATACTGGTCCCGTGGTACTACCAGTATGCCCCCCTCTCCCCAGTGTCACTTTTATCATTGTGTATGTAATAGATATATCTTACACACCAACTTCTATCCCTCCCTAGGATTTCCCTGATGAAAGTTTTTAGGGAGCCAGGTGACCCTGTCCCCACAGTTGGTCTCCCTTGGAGACAAAATAGACACTACATATTTCACTTCTGGCGTTTGGTGCTGTTCCTTGCTCCACCTGTCTCAACAATGTCCTGGAATTGCTGTTTCCGCATAATGATAAAATTGTTGATAATCTCCATAGAAGCTGGTGAAACTTTGGCTGCAACAGATGTGGGCCTTGCGCAATGGCAACTTGGATTTAGATAGTTAGAGATCCGAAGGCATTTCACAGGACTGTTGTCAAACAAAATTTGACATTGAGCCATGAAGCATATATAAGGGAACGTAACTAGAAACTTGGTCAAAGCAAAAGGTTTTAAGAAGCATCTTAAAGGAGGTAAAGAGGTTTGGTGAGGAATTACAGAGTGGCTGATAGCATGCTCACAAATGAGGAAAATTGAGGATGGGCAATAGGCCAGAATTAGAGGAGTGCAGAGATCTTGCAGCAGTACAGGTCTGGAGGATGTTGGAGTCAAAGCCAAAGAGCCGTTACCAGAAGTTTCATGTGGCCTCATTGGAAGTAATCCTGAGGGTATACATTTCCCTATGTTTGGAGTTCTAATCTCATCATCCTGAATGATAGAGTCTAGGGGATATTCTTCTATGCAGTTTCAGTGGGTTTAGAGGCTTTTCAGCATTCAGAAAGGAGGATTTGGAATTACTGGACTATGTGAGGAACAAGTCCAGCCTGGAGTTAGAAATTAGGCCCTCTAGAGACTGGCTAAATTTTGTCTTTGAGTAACAGGTGGCAGCTTGGACTCGGGAGCGAGAATGGATCTGACAGTATCAACAAAAGCACAAATAGCACGGATGTGTTAGTAAAAGGAACTTCACTTTGTGTCTAACCCCTGATGTTCCTGAACCAGAGGGCTTGATGTAGCACTATAGAGGGAACTTTACTTCATGTATCTGTTTGTACATGATGATGATGATGATTTGGCAAGGTAGAATGAATTTTATTTTGTGCCTTGAGCCCTCTGTACTTGCAAATCATTTCTCCATCTTTAACTCTTTTCTTTCTCTCCAAATTCTTCAAATGCTCTGTCTCCTCATAAATGTTTGGTCACCTCTCCCAAAAGTTTATGTTTGAATCCATCCAATCAGCATTCTATCCCCACAACAGCTCTGACCTGGCCCTTATCAATGTCAAAAAAGATATCCATACGTAAGTAGATTATCACCAAGGTCCTCATTCTCAATCTGTCTTCAGTCTTTGCCGTGACCATATTATCCTCCTCCAAAGTCACTCCTCCATTGTTCAACT
Organism: Ginglymostoma cirratum; assembly: GCA_024137785.1. Taxonomy (NCBI): domain Eukaryota; kingdom Metazoa; phylum Chordata; class Chondrichthyes; order Orectolobiformes; family Ginglymostomatidae; genus Ginglymostoma; species Ginglymostoma cirratum. The sequence continues at coordinate 22,642,963 of JAHRHZ010000022.1, forward strand.
GGGTGCAACTGCACTGACATGGTTCATTCCAGTCTCAGTTTTTTGTAGCTAGAGAATCACTTGCAGTGTCTTCTCTTCCTGCTCTGCCATTGTTACCAATGGTGACCCCATGGACCTAACCTTGCTCTCCTCATTTCCCAATTACATGCTGCCCTTCTGCAGTATCATCTAGGTACACATGGAATTCCACATGTATGTTAATGACAAGCAACTTCACTTCACCACCACCTCTCTCTACCTTTCCACTCCCTCTCATCTGACTTGCAGTACTGGATGAGCAGAAATGTCCTCCTAAGTATTGGGAAGACTGAAGCCACTTTCATCTGGCATTGTCTAAATCTCACTCTGAGATTAGCTTTCATCAAATTATGTTCAAGACATCTGCTTCCAGCTCTGTAACACTGCCGTGCCTCAGCTCACTGAAACCCTCAGTCGTTGTTACCTTATCTGTGCCAACAATCTTTGGGTTGAGTTTCTAGCATCCACTGTCTGTACACTTGAGTTCTGTGACCCATATCATCGCTCACAACCATTCCCTTTGCTCATCATTGGTCTTCATTGATTCCTGGCAATGGCAACACAGTGATTTTTAAATTCTCATGCTGCAGCCCTGCTTCTTTCCATAATCACTTCCTGTATAGGTAGTTCTCCTATAATGCAATAGTTTTGTTCTTGTGTGACCTCGCACTATGGAAAATCATATTATAGGAAAATCACTATACCTGTACAGTAGAAAGTTGACGTTATCCAAACAGTGTCCACTATTCATCAATAACGTTACAACCAATTCACATTAACCGAATACACGTTGTAGCAGAGCTATCTGTGCTACAACCTTTCGAAATTCCTGTAATTCTAATCTCTTGCACATCTCTGATTCTCCTCACTCCACCTTTGGTTGCCTTGATTTCAGCTGCATAAACTCTAAGGTCTGGTGTTCTGTCTGGATTCTCCTGGTCAATGTACCTCATTTCTTTCTTTAAGCCCCTTTAAGTTAACCAAGCTATTTGCCATAAAAAGGCGACCTAATATTTGCTTTGGTGTCAATTTGGTTTCATCATATTGTCCTGTGAAGCTCTTTGGAACCTATTTCTATGTTAAAGGTGCAATATGAACGTGCTGCTGTTGTTGTCTAACCACTGTTCTACCTGAGCCAGGGTGTTCGAAGCTGGTGTTGGGATCCTTATGATAAGATGCTTCACTTTAAGACGATATATATGCAGCATAAAATTTATGGAATGAAAGCCGATGTGTATATGGCCTGTGCTGGATTCACAGCAGTAATACTCCTGTTAAACCTGAGCACATGTCAGTTCTCACGGCATTAATTAGTATGTCAGTTTGTGCATCTGTTAAACTGTCCATCCAAGTCTCCTGTTTAACCTTCCATCTGTTCCTCTGCCAGTCTTTTTTCCCTTATGACGTGGTATCTTATCAAACATAATTGTACACAATAAATCCATGCATTTTAGATGACAGCCTTCGGTTGGTGCGATGCTACAGTTGCCTTTTGTCACCCAATTGATGCTAAAAATTATAGGTTGTGCGATTCTCAGTGCAGAATGCTACACAGATATTAGGGTAGATAAGATAAAGAAAGTACAGCTTAGAAACAGGTGACTCAGCCCACCTGATCATACTTACAAGCCTCCTCCTATCTCTGCTTGATCTCTTTAAAAATTCATTCAAACAGAATTTTAATTCTTCAAAGCTTTAACCGTGCTCATGAGGCCCGGGTATATGTGACCTTCATTGGGTCCAAATCGATAACACTCTCCACTTTAAATTCCCCTTATAAGCAACTCCTCTATGAGTTCAGGGTGATGGCTCCAGGAATGAGGAATTTAGGTAATGCAGAACATCTGGAGGAGTTGGTAGTTTTCTCCTTGGAAAAGGGGTGGTTGAGAGGAGATTTGATAAGATATTCAAAGCCACAAGGATTCTGACAGAGTAGACAGGAAGAAATTGTTCCCATTTGTGACCCAGCGGACCAGATTTAAAGTAATTGGCAAAGGAGCAATGACATTTAGAGGAAAGACTTTTTCAGGCTGTCAGTAGCAAAAATGCATGACCTAAGAATGTGGAAAAGGGTCAGTTCAGGCTTTCAAAACTGAATTGAATCATTAACCAGAAAGGAAAAAAGATGCAGTGTTATACTGCAAGCCCCATCTGCTCCAGTACAGGTTGATTCTATGATAACTGCAGTTGTCACAGTGGCAGGGTTTATATAATGCTTTAGGTCAGAATGTTGTGGGGTCAGAGACTTGAGTGCACAATGGAAATAGACAGTCCAGTATGAAGTAAGTTTTGCAATGTCAGAGGAACTATCCTTCAGATCAAACATTGAACTTATTTAAGATCTGGGGAGAGGAAAGAATATTTGTGGCATATAGGTCTCATCAATACAGCTACAATAAAAATAGATGGCTAGCTAAGGACAGCAGATTTCCTTTCTGAAAGGATGCTAGTGAACCAAATGGTCACTGGGTCATTCCCTCCCCATTTTCTCTCCTTCTTTCTCGGAAACATTACCGGTTCAGATTAGCTGCATCCTTGAGCTCCATAGCGACAAGCACCCTATTAAAAAAAATATACAAGATATTTTGATCCGATACATTGATAGATATCAGCAAGTGTTATTATTTATACTAATTGCCACCAGGGAAAATGACTAACAAATGTGAATATGAAACGTGCCAATTATTAGGGATTCACAATTGGAAAAGGTAGGTGTCAGATTAACCAGGCATCTATTACCCACCTGTGAGAGGCAGCTGTAAGGATGAATCACCACTGACATCGGGTAACAGTGTGAGAAGGAATCTGGCTCTGATTTCATGAGGAGAGGGCTCCCTATGAACATCACGCTAACTTCCATCCAGTTTTGGCTTTGCACTGTGCAGCATCTTCTATTGTCTTTTCAGGAATATCTTGGGGAAAGATATATCAGTAGGAGCTGCATTGTCCTGCAGGATGCTCTAGCTCTCACCGCACTGCTGACAGCAGAAAGGGTGCTTCAGCTGACCACAGTAAGAATTATGGAGAAAATAAAATATAATGGCAATGGGAGTAGCTTGTACATTGCTTTAAACTTCAAGTGGCAGTCTGTCTGGGTTTAGACTAGGCAGTCTGTTTTTTAGCTGGTCTCGTCACTATCCATAACTGAGTGGCTTAATACATCACTAATTTTGCGCCTCAATATGCTTACAAAATTTGTTCCTTCCCTCATATGCAACATCCTCAAACCAGCAGAAGACAAAGATTTTTTTTTTATACTTCCCACCACAGGCACTCTCTCTCCCATATTCCCTGCATCACAGCTATCTCTCTCTTGTTTGCAATTTGGTCTTTTACCATCTCAAGTTGTGATGGGACCCCGTTTGAGAGTGATGTGACATCATGCAATTCAGTTGTGGTTGACCTCGATCTTAGTTTCTGTCTTAACTTATTAGATTGCTCCTCAGACCGCTCCTTTTCCAGATGAAAATTTCAGTTCCTGCTCATAACTCAGGGAATTTAGGAATTAATTCTCTTCCCTTTCCTCCACGTACCCTTCAAACTTCAAATATCTCCCTTGTCTCTTGGTGACCAGAGTTGAGTGTAGGACTCAAGTTCTGATCTGACCAGCAGCATCACAAAGTTTAAGCCCAGCTTCCTTTAGCTTATGTTCGACAGTTTTGGGCATGTTACTCAGAAGTCTGTTGGCACTCTTGCCTATTTCCATGAGTTGCTTTGGACATTATTGGCCTATCCTTTGAGATCAGTTCAGTCAACATTTGAGCTCCAAATGGACCGATCATACTTGGGCTTGAGATAGTTTCAGCTGCATCTTAGTAGCTGTCCCTCTTGCTTCTGAGTGAGGACATTGTAGGTTTATGTCCTGCCCAGGAGACAGTAATTTTAAAAGGGCAAGAATCTAGATATTCAATTTTGGAAGAGATCAGTTCTGGAGAGGAATGGCTGGCATCGGTATGCCTTCATTGTTCCCAAACTAACTGGGATTCCCCATTGCCAATGGAAGAACAATCTCTGGCCAAGTGGTGACCTCAGGCAGGAAGGGGGTCATGAAGTTATGCCCCTCCAGGATTAGGGCCAGGCAACCATGATATTTTTAAACCTAAAATAAACAAGGCTACCATCGCCCAACTGTGACTGTATCTTCACATCAGCATCTCCCACCATGGCCAGTGCACCTGTCAATCGCCAAGTCGGGGAAAGTCTTCAGTGTCAGGAGCCCACTGTTGGCACTGATTGGACAGCGAAGCTGCTCCAGAGCCTTCAGTTGATGACAGCTTAGAGCATGCTTAAAGAAGTCAGTGCCAGATATCCAGATCCAGCCTCCATGTCTGCTTCTGAGCCCTGATTAAAATTCACTCCTTGAACACCAAACCTACTCCAGTTGATGCTCCAGTGCATTGTGGAGGCTGCAGCAATGTCAGAGGGGCTAAGTTTCAAATGGCACATTCAACTGAGTTCCAAGACACAGATAATTCCAATGCAGTTTTAGAAGAGACAAGCAGAGCTTTCCCTAGTGTCTTGACTAATATTTACCCCTTGAATAACATTGCTAAGGCAGAATACCTGATCAATATTGATTAGAGCTTTCTGTGTGCCTACTAGCTGCCAAGTCTCCTACATTATAACAGCGACTGTATCTCTAAAGGATGTTCAATGGCTGTAAAATACTTCCTCGGGACTTGAAATTGTTCAATGAGCTCAACTTTCTTCAAATTTTCAATATTCTGCTACTTGAAAGAGCTTTTACACAACCTTTGCTTTGCACCATATTTACTTAGTGGGATATGAAGTTTAACTCTTGTTAAACTCCACTAACGGAGGCAGAAGATTCCCTTTTAAAACAATGCTGGGCCATTTTGCCGTTTGGGACATTTGTTGAGATATATTTCTGAGGTTTGTCCTCCAAATGGCCCTCCTTGTTTCGCTCTGTGCCACCTTTTCATTTTGAATTATCTCTTCATAATTTCTAGAGAAAATAAACCTTTTTTCCCTGTGCTTTGGTCTAATCTTAATTTTCTAAGATAAAGTAAGATTACAAATAGCTCACATTCATTGGTAAATCATGCCTGCAATCTCATCACCTGGTCTGTTATGGACAAACCATCTTGATAAATAAAATCTGGTATCAATGCTGGAAATTTGATTATCCTGGAATCAGTATATTACTGAGTGACTTCTCGCTGATACTGGAATAACTGCTGGTACTGGTACCAGATTATGTAGACCATGGAAGGCTAATTAGTGTTTATTATGTGTGTCACATTGCATGCACTATAATTCCCTGCATTAATGTGTATCTCATCATACGCACTGTAATTCTCTGTTTACATATACGTCTGCTGTGTATGATCTGCCACGATGTTGTGGGATTTTACTTGCAACAGGTTATTTGTATCTATTTTGGTAATACTTACGTTAACTCCTATAACATAAGAACTAGATGCAGGTAACATTGTACTGAAAGATTTGACAGAAGTTTATGACAGCTATATTACACATATATGTTACAGATTATATAGGCAGAGTGTCTGGGATATTACTAAGCTACTCGGTTACTAAGAGCAGCACTGTTCCATCAGCATGTCATGCTTCAAGTGGCCCCACTTAAGATGGAGTCTGTGACCCTTCTGCTTCTGCTATGATATAGTGATGATATTATGAGCATGTCTCTCAAAAATATACTGCATTCTGGCTGTAAGGCATAACATAACATTCTCCTCATCCTAAAGAAAGAGCATTATCCCACATAGATATACATGGTTGTAGATAGCCACGTTTTGTCAATCTGATAATGAGACAAACAAGTAAAAACTGAGTTAACAAGATTAGGAACTTAATCTCCAATGTAATTTTTTAGAGGTTTGACAAATTATCTTGGTCTGGTGATAATTTCATCATCATCACCATCATTGGCGGTCCCTTGCAGATGAGGATGTCAGTTTTCCACTCTCAGGGTGAGTCTGTAGGTGCCTGTACAAACTGAACTGGCTTCTGCAGACTCTGCCACACTTGGGGCAGAAGGTGATCATGGGAAGGGGTGGGTGACATGTTGATGTGGCAGGATGCTCCTTATGCTGTTTTCTCCTGGCTTCTTCTTTTTCCTGATGGCAAGTTCTCAATGTTCAACTTCCTGGATGTTCCTCCTCTTCTTTGGATGGTCTAGGGCCAGTGATTCCCAGGTGTCAGTGGGAATGCCACACTTTGCCAGTGAGGCCTTGTGTGTATCCCTGAAGCACTTGTCCTGTCTACCTGGGGCTTGCCTGCTGTTTCAGAGCTGGCAGTACAGCGCCCTCATGGGGTGCATCATGTCGGTCATGTGGACGACGTGTCCAGCTCATTGTCGCCAATCAAGGGGGGTCAGTGCCTCAATGATGGGGATGTTGGCCTGGTCGAGGACGCTGGTGTTGGTACGTCTTTCTTCCCAGCGCATTGGCAAGATCTTACTCAGGCAGCATTGATGGTTCTGCTCCAGTGCCTTCAGATGTCTGCCAAAGACAATCCACGTCTCAGAGCCATAGAGGAGGGTGGGAACCACCACAGCTCTGTAAAGGGATGGAATGAGGGAGGAATATTGCGGATGTTCAGGGTGAGACCCATGCTCTAATATGCCTCCGTAAAGGTGCTGATGATGGTCTGGACTACGTCCTCTGAGTTTGCACATACACAAGGATCACCTGCGTATCGCAGCTCGATGAAACTGGGTGGGGTGAATTTGGTTTTGGTTTGAAGGTGACGGAGGTTGAATAGTTTCCCGCTGGTTCTCTTGGTTAGCTCCACTCCCGCGGGGAGATTGTCAGCGGTGAGGTGAAGCATTGCAGCAAGGTAGATCGAGAACAGTGTTGGGACAATGACACAGCCCTGCTTGACACCGGTCCGAACGGGGAATGGGTCAGTGGTGGAGCCATTTGTCATTACCACGACTTCCATGTCATTGTGGAGCAGGTGAAGGACAGTGACAAACTCCATGGTACAGCCAAAGCAGAGAAGGAAGCTCCATAATGCCTCCTGATCGATGGTGTCAGAGGCCTTTGTAAGGTGGAAGGTGGCCATGGACAGGGCTAGGTTCCTTTCTCTGCATTTCTCCTGCAGCTGTCACTGGGTGAAAATCATGTCTGCTGTGTACCTCCATGGCTGGAAGGGGCACTGCCACTCTGGGAGCAGATCCTCAGCAACAGGGAGGAGACAGTTGAGGAAGATCCTGGTGATGACTTTTCTAATGGTTGACAGCAGGGAGATTTGCCTGTAGTTACCACAGACGGACTTGTTCCCTTTTTTTGAAAATGCTGATGGACTGTGATCCTATACCTGTGTGGAGAGGTACCTGTTATTCTCTGTTGCTTTTGATTGACTTGGTTGTTTTGCTGCTGGTTGCTTTCACTCAACATCATCACAGAATCATCATTATCAGGGGTTTCTTCCTCACTCTCTTCGTGTGCTTGGTACGTCAGCGATTAGTCTGAGCCAGCTCCTATTCCTACACAGTGTAGCACCATGGACAGTGATGACTTTATGATCTGAGCTTATTGAAAATTTTTGAAACCTTTCCTGGTACCCAGGTATTTGTGATTGGAAATCTGACTCACTCTTTCTGCCCAGGCTGTAGATGTGGTAGTTCTCTACCTGCTTTCACTCTCAGGCGACTGTCTGTGAGGCGTTTGCATGTTTTCCCTGTGTCTGTGTGGGTTTGCTCCAGTTTCCTCCACAGTACAAAGATATGCAGATTCAGTAGATTGGCCATGCTGAATTGCCCATAGTGCCCAGGCATATGCAGGCAATGGGGATTAGCCATGGGAAATGCAGTGTCATGGAGATAGGTTGTGGTTGGGTGGGTGGGGAGTGGGATGCTCTTCAGAGGGTTAGTGTGGGCTTGATGGACCAATGCTTCCACACTGTAGGGATTCTATAATTCTTTTATATATTCTGTGGCTTCCTCATTGAGATATTGCTATTGCTGCTCAGCTTTTTCCTGCTGCTTGATTTTGCTTCTGGATTTTGAGACCACTTACTCTCAAATTCCACATGGAAGCTAAAGTTGGAAACAAGTAGATCTGAAAAGAAAGGGATGCAACAAAGGAAGCCAAGTCGGCAGCTGGCAAAGATCTCTGCTTTCTGATTCAGTGCAGTTATCTCCTGCCCTGAGGAGCATGTACATCGGTGGAATGAGGGACTCTTCATATTACTACAGAACAAAATGATCTCTTAATGTGCAATTCAGGAGAAGTCTATGGATGCTTTTCTGCTTGATTGTTCCTGTGCAGTTGCATGGTAATCCATCAGGTATTATCCACAATACTCTCCTCTCCACATTACCGTCTTCACCTGCTTGAAAAGGGCAAATGGAAGATGCTTCCTCACCACCTCTGCTTCCCACCCCTCAAAGAACATTGGCCAAGACTTAGGACATGGAGTGGGGCATTCAGCCTATTTATCCTTGTTTGTTGTAGATCATGGCCATTTTGTATTGTAATTGCATTTACCTATCATTACTCTGTTTCTACGTCCTTTCAAGCTTGGCCAGTTTTCAAGTTTTGGGCTTGAAAGTTCCAATTATTTGCAACATCCACAAACATTATGCAGAAGTAGTTCCAGATTTCCACAAACTGTGGTATGAAAAGTTTGCTCCCAATTTAGCCAGTTTTGACTGTAACTCTTGAGGTCCCTTTTCCCTGGATTACTGCCAGCAGAGAAAACCATGTCTCAGCATTTGCCCTGTTGAAACAAAGTGGCCGTTTTTGTCATGTGTTCAATGAACTATTTGACGATGAGCTAACTTCCTCTCATTTTCGTGACAACACATTCTCAGTTTTGTAAGCAGTGCCTGGTTAGCTATTTCTATCCTCGGGCAAGCCAAATTCAATTGTAACATCTGGCTGAGATCAATTAATTCAACATGGACTGGACAAGGAACATGGAACCTTCTGGGCTCGATGGCTCTGCTACCTCTTATGGGACAATTATTTTTTTAAATTCACTCCAGGGATGTGGGCATTGCTTGCTGGCCAGCATTTATCAGCCATCCCTAGTTGGCCCTTGAGAAGGTAGTGGTGAGCTGCCATCTTAAACCGCTGCAGTCCACATGCTGTAGGTTGACTCACAATGTCCTTAGGGAGGAAGTTCCAAGATTTTGAACCAGTAACAGTACAGGAATGCTGATAGATTTTCAAGTGAGAATGATCTGTCGCTTGGGGAAGTACTAGCAGGTGGTGCTCTGCTCCCTTGTCCTTTGAGGTGGAAGTGTTGTGGGTTTGAAAGGTGCTGCCTGAGGATTTTTGGTTAATTTCTGCAAAGCATCTTGTAGATAGTGCACACTGCTGCTTCTGAGCATTCATGACAGATGGAGTAGATGTTTGTGGATGTGGTGCCAATCAAGAGGGCTGCTTTGTCCTGAATGGTGCCAATCTTCTTGAGTTAACAAAGTGTGGAGCTGGATGAACACAGCAGGCCAAGCAGCATCATGGGAGCAGGAAAGCTTGATGTTTCGGGCCTAGACCGTTCATCAGAAAAAAATTTTTTTTTTTTTTTCTGATGAAGGGTTTAGG
>JAHRHZ010000022.1:22652919-22671660 GCA_024137785.1 Ginglymostoma cirratum
GATGAACACAGCAGGCCAAGCAGCATCATGGGAGCAGGAAAGCTTGATGTTTCGGGCCTAGACCGTTCATCAGAAAAAAATTTTTTTTTTTTTTTCTGATGAAGGGTTTAGGCCCGAAATGTCAAGCTTTCCTGCTCCCATGATGCTGCTTGGCCTGCTGTGTTCATCCAGCTCCACACCTTGTTATCTCGGATTCTCCAGCATCTGCAGTACCTATTATCTCCAATCTTCTTGAGTGTTGTTTGAGCTGCACCCATCCAGGTGTGTGGGGAATATTCCATCACACTTCTGACTTGTGCCTTGTATGTGGTGGACAGGTTTTGGGGAGTCAGTAGGAGAGTTATTTTCCGCAGTATTCCAAACCTCTGACCTGCTCTTGTAACCAATGTGTTTCTGCAGTGGATCCAGATGAGTTTCTGGTGAATGATAACCCCCAGAATGGTGATTGTGGGGGATTCAGTGATGGTAATATCATTGAATGTCAAAGGGTGGCGGTTAGATTGTCTCTTATTGGAGGTGGACATTGCCTGGCATTTGTGTGGCATGAATGTTTCTTGCCACTTGTCAGCCCAAGCCTGGATATTGTCCACAAATTGTTGCATTTGAACATGGACTGCTTCAGTGTCTGAGGAGTCATGAATAGCGCTGAATATTGTGCAATCATTAGTGAACATCCCCACTTCTGACCTTATGATGGATGGAAGGTCATTGATGAAGCAGCTGAAGATGATTGGGCCGAGGACACTGCCCTGAGGAACTCCTGGAGCTGAGATGACTGACCTCCAATCAGTGCAACCATCTTCCTATGTGCCAGGTACAACTCCAACCAGTGTAGAGTTTGTCTGCTGATGCCCACTGAGTCTAGTTTTGCGAGGGCTTATTGATGCCACAATCAGTCGAAAGCAGCCTTGATGTCAAGGACTGTCACTCTCACCTCACCTCTGGAATTCAGCTCTTTTGTCCATGCTTCAACTAACACTGTAATGAGATCGGGAGCTGTGTGGCCCTGGCAGAACCCAAAATGGGTGTCACAGAGCAGGTTATTACTGAGCAGGTGCTGTTTAATAGCTCTGTTGATGGCATGTTCCATCACTTTACTGATGGTTGAGAACAGGCCGATGGGGCAGTAATTGGCCAGGTTGGATTTGTTCTGTTTCTTGTGTACAGGACATACTTGGGCAATTTTCCACATTATCGGGTAGATGCCAGTGTTGTAACTGTACTGGAAGAGCTTGGCTAGGGGAGTGGTGGGTTCTGGAGCACAAGTCTTTAATACTTTAATGTTGTCAGGCCCCATAGCCTTGGCAGTATCCACTGCCTCCAACTGTTATGTGATATCATGTGGAGTGAATTGAATTGGCTGAAGACTAGTACTTATGGTGCTGGGGACCACTGGAGGAGGCCAATTCTTCGGCATTCTGGCTAAAGATTGCTGTGAATGCTTCAACCTTACCTTTTGCACTGATGTGTTGGGCTCATCCATCAATAAGGATGGGGATATTTGTGGAGCCTCCTTCTCCAGTGAGTGGTTTAATTGTCCATTCACAACTGGATGTGGTAGGACTGCAGAGCTTAGATCGGATCCATTGGTTGCAGGATCGCTTCGCTCTGTCTGTTACTTGCTGCTTATACTGCTTGGCATGCAAATAGTCCTGTTTGGGTACTTTCACCGGATTGACACTTCATTTTTACGTGTGCCTGGCGCTGCTACACTCTCCATTAAACCAGGTTTGATCCCTGACTTGATGGGAATGGCTGAGTGGGGGATATGCCGGGCCATGAGAATACAGATTGTGCTGGAGTACAGTCCTGCTGCTGTTGATGGCCCACAGCGCCTCATGGATGCCCAGTCTTGAGTTGCTAGATCTGTGTGAAGTCTATCCCATTTAGCACGGTGATAGTGCCACACAACACAATGGAGGTTATATGCCATTAATGATTTTCCATTAAAAAGAATTAGTTATTTTCCATTAAATAGATGTAAATTCACATTTTCTATGCACTGCCTATTGTGGAAGACAATTGTCAAATCCTGCGCATTCCCTGGATCTGTTCACTCAATACACTTGTACTCACTGATGGACTTGGCTCCTGTTCAGGGAACGCCTCAACTTTAGAATTCTTAAATTTCTTAAATGTTTAACTCCTGCCTGCATCTGTTATCCCCTCCAGCCGTATCGCTCATCATGAGCAGCTGTGCCTATCACTGCCCCAATTCCGACCTTTGGGATTCCCTCCTTAAACCTCTCATCTTCCTTTAAAACCCCCTTTCAAAATTAACTGTCCTGATGTGGCTCGGTGTCAAAATTTGTTTTGATAATGCTCCTGTGAAGCACCTTGGGTGGCTTCCTTGTGTTAAAAACGCGACGTCAATGCAGATTGTTGTTGATGTGCCAGTACTAGGCTCTGAACAAGTGGCAGACGGTGATCCTGGAAGCTGCATTGGCCCTGGAAAGACAACACTGGACATTCCTGGCATTTCAACTCAGCCATTGGCGGAAGAAGCAGATGGAGGCTGCTTGCCAGCAGAAACCCAAGGGATGATCACAGGAGTCTCTCTCAGTCAGACTCCACAAATATACCTTACATTAGAAGCACACTTGTAAAGCGGTTCAGTGGACAGGCCACCTCCAGAGGTCCCCAGCATCACAGAGACTGGTCTACAGCCAATTCAGTTCACTCTATGGGATAACAAAAATGGCTAGAGGCACTGGATACTGTAAAGGCTACAGGCCCTGACAACATTCTGGCAATAGTACTGGAGATGTGTGCTCCAGAACTGGCTGTGCCGTTAGCCAAGCTGTTCCATTATAATGACAACACTGTCATCTACCCACAATATGGAAAATTGCCCAGGTATGCCCTGTACACAAAAAGCAGGCCAAATCCAATCCTACCAATTACTGCCTCATCGGTCTACTCTTGAAGATCTGTAAAGTGATGGAAGGTGTCATAAACAGCACTATCAAGCAGCACCTGCTCAGCAATAACTTGCTCAGTGACGCCCGGTTTGGGTTCTGCCAGGCCCACTCAGCTCCTGTCCTCATTATAGCCCTGGTTCAAACCTTTCCTCCATCAAAATGTCAGAAGTGGGGATGTTCACTGGTGATTGCACAATGGTCAACATCATTCACAACTCCTCAGGTACTGAAGCAAACCATGTTCAAATGCAACAAAGATCTGGACAATATCCAGTCTTGGGCTGACAGCTGACAAGTAACATTCACTCCACACAAGCACCAGGCAATAGCTATTTTCAACAACAGGTGTCTACCATCACTATTTGATGTTCAATGGTATTATTGTCACTTAACTCTCCACTATCAATATCCTTGGGGTTACTATTGACCAACAACTGAATTGCAGTAGCCACATAAATACTAAAGTTACCAGTGCTTGGCAGAGTCCAGGAATACTGCAATGAATAAATCATGCCCTGTCTCCCCAAAGCCTGCCCACTATCTGCAAGGCAGAAGTCAGAGATGTGATGGAATACTTCCCACTTGCCTGGATGAGTGCAGCTCCAACAACACTCAAGAAGCTTGACACCATCCAGGACAAAGCAGCCTGATGTGCTCGGCATTACATCCACAAGCATCCACTACCTCCACCACCGACACTTAGTAGCAACAGTGCGTACAATTTACAAGATCCAGAACTTACTTTAATATGACATCATTGTCAAAGGGTAAGTACCAAGGAGCATTATCAAACAAATGTTGATGCTGAGTCACATTGGGGCGTATCAGGTTAGGTGAGCAAAAGCATGGTCAAGAAAGTAAGCTTCAAGGAGCACCCTAAATGAGTAGAGAAGTAACTGGAGAGAAGTGAGGACCTTTCTAGAGCTTATGGCCTCAGATTAAGGCTGGCTGCTCATGGTCAACTGTTTAAAAGCAAGGATGCTCAAGAGGCCAGAGATTGAGGAATGCAAAGATCTTGGAGAATTATGGGACTGTGGAGGTTTCAAAGATACAGAGGCTATGAGAGGATTTGAAAGCAAGATTGAGAATTGTAAAGTCCTATATTGTAAAGATTGGAAGCCACTGCTTGACTGCAAGTTTAGGGGAGCAAGACTTGGTGTCAGTAAAGATTCTAGCAGAAGGATTTTGGTAGAACTTAAATTTATTGCAATATGGGTACAATATGAGAGGCCAGCCAAGAGTTCATTGTAATCGTCAAGTCGAGAGCAAACAAAGAGAGTTTCCATTGAGTCAAAGACTGGAGTTCCAATTCTTGAAAGCCATTTGGGATGCAGGCTAATCATAGTAGCTGGTAGTAACAACCACGAACTGTTCCAAACTTTATAAAGTGGGGCCCAGGTCAGGTAAGTGGCCTGGATCCATGGAGACCTCTTCAATAAACTAAAGACAAATAAAGTGGATTGGTCTCTATACAATGGAAACCTGAGGTGACCATTGCTGGAATTAAACGTTATAAGTTTAGGGAGTGGGACCAGGGATGTGTCTAATCGTGTTCACCCTATGGTTTTCATTTAGGGTTCGAGCTGGAGATCACCAAGATGTCATTTCCATGTGAGTCAGTTTCTGACCTCCATTTTCATTCCTACTGTTAAATCACTGGGACAATTTTGGTAACATCAGATACTCTTCTTATAGGATAGAACTTCAAAAACTGAAAAACATTAAGATTCATTCACATGCTGTGAGCTTCACTGACAGGGCTACCATTTCCCTCCCATTAATAATTGTCCTTGAAAAGGTGAAGGTGTGGTACTGTCTTGAACTGCTGTATATTGTATGCTGAAGGTGCTTCCAGAATAATATTAGAGAAGGGAGTTCCAAGAATTTGACCCAGTGGTCATGAAAGAAAGTTATCTGGATGGTGTGTAGCTTAGAGGAGGAATGGTTAGTAAGATTGCAGGTCACACCAAAATTGGTGGTGTGGATAGTGAAGAAGGTTATCTCAGAGTACAACGGGACATTGATCAGATGAGCCAATGGGCCAAGGAATGGCAGATGGAGTTTAATTTACATAGATGTGAAGTGGTGCATCTTGGTAAGCCAAATCAGGGCAGGACTTATACACTTAAAGGTAAGGCCCTGGGAAATATTGATGAACAAAGAGACTTGGGATGCAAAGTAACAGGTAGACAGGATAGTGAAGAAGATGTTTTGTATATTTGCCTTTATTAGTCAGTGCATTGAGTATAGGAGTTGGGAAGTCATGTTGCGGCTGTACAGCACATTGGTTAGGCCACTCTTGGAATACTGCATTCAGTTCTGGTCTCCCTGCTACAGGAAAGATATTAGTAGACTTGAAAGGGTTCATTAAAAATTTACAAGGATGTTGCCAGGGTTGGAGGATTTGAGCTATAGGGAGAGGCTGTATGGGCTGGGGCTATTTTCCCTGGAGTGTCAGAGGCTGAGGGGTAAGAGTATAAAGCTTTAAAAAATGATAAGGGGCATGGGTAGGGGGTATACCCAAGATCTTTTTCTCAGGGCAGGAAATACAATATTTATGTGGCTGATCTAATTAGGTCTCTCATCAATAGCGACCCTCAGGATGTTGACTGTGTGAGTTTCAGGGATGGAGTTAGAAATTGATCTCCTGGACACCAGGACACCTCCCTCTAATTTTAGTTCCTTTTGCATAGATTTCTGAGATCCATGTGCAGCAGTGGAACCAGAAGTCAATGATGTGATCTCCATCAGTGTACTGATGGCCGTGTGCAGAACATTAGAAATGCTGTGAAGCTTCTAGGAAGGGTTAAAACTCACTCAGAGATAGCAGGAACTGCCGATGCTAGAGTCTGAAGAAGGTTCCAGACCTGAAACATCAGCCTTCCTGCTCCTCTGATGCTGCCTGGCCTGCTGTGTTCATCCAGCTCCACACCTTGTTATCTCTTTATTCTAGGAAAGGTTGCTGGATATTGTAGGAGAGAAATGATAGATGCATTCAAAAACCAACGTGTGCTTTTTTTTTGTGGTGTTTGAACAGTTTTGTTTGTTGTCAAAATTTCAACCAATAACTGTTCCCTGTTGAATCTCCACGGCAACAGCTCAACCAATCATAGTCCACGGCCTACCAATCCACATCCCTTTTCTCATGCAGTATGAAATTGTTACTCCTTTTGAAATTCAGCATTCTTGCATGTATCCTGAAGAGTGTAACATGAAAAACTTTCACAGCGCGTCTCGTGTCCTCAGCCATATTCAAATTTATCGAAAAACTGAGAATTGGGGAACTAAAGATCTTTAGGTGGGTTGGAGGTGAAAAGTCATACTGTGTATGATCAGACCTTAGCTTCAGCCAGAGTTGTCAACTGTGAGTAATGTTTTTATGAGACACAATTAAAAACGCTGCATCCCCCCCTACTAAACGCTGCAGCTTGTGGGTTAACTCTGTGCACTCATTTATTTATCCTCTTTTGGCTGACTGACTAGTGACCTCTGCCTCAGCAGCTGGAGAATCAGCAAGTGGTAATGTAAAAATGGAAAGCTGCTTTCTTTATTTCCGGAAGCAGGCAATTGTCCCTGCTGGCCTCTCTCCGTCAAAAAGACCAGAGAAACCAGAATTTGACAGTGCGGGCACTCCTGCAGTGACCAATGTGTAACACATTCTGTCCGTCTGGGATTGATACTCAACACAGGAGCAGATTGGGTATTCTGTTCCTGGTTTAGAGAATGATGGAAAACTGTACCATTCCGAAGGTAATGCTTGCTGGCCATCCTCCCAAAATTACGTGATCCCCGGGAGTGGCAAGAAACAGGATGAATAACTTAGGCTAATTTAGAATCCCTACAGTGTGGAAGCAAGCAATTCGGCCCATCGAGTCCACATTGACCCTCTGAAGATCATCCTACCCAGACCTACCCCTCCCTTACCCTATTCCTGTAACCCTGTATTTCCCATGGCTGATCCGCCTAGCCTGCAGATCCCTGGACACTACGGGCAATTTAGCATGGCCAATTCACCTAACCCGCACATCTTTAGACTGTGGGAGGAAACCAGAGCACCCGGAGGAAACCCACATAGACGCGGGGAGAACGTGCAAACCCCACACAGAGGGTGGAATTGAACCCAGGTCCCTGGATTGTGAGGCAGCAGTGCCGACCACTGAGTCACTGTGCCATCCTGTTTAGTGGGGGCAATTTCAGGGTATTTTTCTCTCTGCCTCATTCGCCTAATCAAAACTGATCAAAGAGATCGCTCCAAATTCCTAAAGCTTCTACTCTCTCGTGAGAATTAACGTCTATGTACCCATCAGAAACAGCTCTCACTTGAAAGAATTCAGCGAATCAGTGTCCATCACACAATCTGGCCATTCACAAGACTGACTTTCCTTAGGGACTCCTGATATCTAACCTAGACCTGGCCTTACACAAGTTAATGTCGTGGCGAGAGCAGAATACGGCAGATGCTGGAATCATTAAATGAAAACTGAAGATACAGGAAAGACCCAGCAATCTGGCAGTATCTGCAGAGAGAGAGAAACTGAGTTAGCCTTCCTGAAATAGTTATGTTGTTTCTTGCTCTGAAGCAGCTGCTAGCCCTGATGAATATTTCAACCATTTTCTGTTTATTTTGGATATTGTGTTCACGGTCTTCCTTAATCTATTTAATTGAAGTAAACCCTCAACTGAACACCATCTATTTCTTTCAATTGTTTAATAAACCTTAATCTGATAATGTTAAATCAACATTTCTTCAAATTGTAGAATTCCAATTCTCTTAGTCTACAGATGTCTCACCACCACACTGATTCCAAAACCACCACATCACTCTCCATGTGAAGAAACCAGAACTCAGAACCATCTTCCAAGTGAGACCTGACCAAGTTGTTATGAACAAATTGTGCCTTTTATCCTTGACTCAACTGTCTTATGAATGCGCCCCAAGAACCAATTCACTTTAGCTTGTGTACCTTTAGAGAAATATTCTCTCTTGACTACCTTTAATGTTTTAAGTTTCTTGTGTTTACCTAGTTTTCTCTTAAATGCATCAGTGCTATTTATATTAATTATTCATTGTGCTGAGGAGTTTCACAATCTAAACACTCTCTGGGTGAATCATAGAATCCCTACAGCATGGAAACAGGCCATTCAGCCAACACTGACCCTCCAAAGAACAGCCATCCCATAATCCTGCATTTCCCATGGCTAACCCACCTAGCCTGGACATTACAGGACAATTTAGCATGGCCAATCCACCGAACCTACACATTTTTGGACTGTGGGACGAAATCCACACAGACACAGGGGAAAGCATGCAAATTCCACAGAGACAGTCAGCTGAGGGTAGAATTGAACCTGGGTCCCGCATACAGTGAGGCAGCAGTGCTAACCACTGAGCCACTGTTCTGCCCCAGTTAGTCTACGATCTTTAAGACCACCAACAACCATGCTTTAAGAGGTCTTCCCCTTGCCTGTGGTTTTTGAATATTATGTGGATTGGAGAGAAAGAGGGGAACCAAAGAAACTCATTTAAGTTGCTCAAATGAGGGAGGAAAAAATAATTAGGCATCTTGTGAATTTTATTTGTTTAATCTGCCAGATTGCTGCTGAGCTCACTCGATATTTTGGGACTCCGGAAATCTAAACTGGAAAACTGTGAAGTGGAAGAGGACTCATTAAATCCTCTCGATACTGAATGACTTTTTCCTGCCTTTTGATTCTTGTGGCTTGAATTATAATCTACAATAGTTTCTGAACAATTTGACAGTGTGGGTTCAGAAACATCTCTGCAACTGTGCCTCATTTCATACATATGCTATGAAGAATATATTTCTTTCTAGTCAGCCTACTGCTTGCCAGTACAACACAGTATTGAGAATGGTGGGTAGGAGGCCTATGTAGTCACTAAAAGCTGAGGAATACTGTCAGTAGGAGGTGTTGACGTTTCCTCAATAGAAAGCAGTCTGGCTTCTGAATCAGAAGGTTGTGAGTTCAAGTTCCACTCAAAAACATAGAGTGTAAAATCTAGGCACAATTCTATGCTACTCTATGCAGTTGCATCTAATGTGTTTTAATGTTAATTGCTTCTAATAAACTTCACTTAATAAAGTAAACGCAACTTGCAGCTGAGGTTACGTGACGTGGAAATACATTTCTCCAAACATAGCCCTCTTAATGAAAAAAAAAGGAAGTATTATCATGTGCAATTATAAGTTTTCCAATATACATGGTCGATTAGGAGTATGAACAAAACTGTGTTAATTCAAGTCAGTGCCACTTCTGTCAGTTTCTGAATATGCATTGTATTTATTATTAAACTGAGCTGATCTTCTAATAGTACATTTGTGTATTGCTGTTGGCAGTTCATCTAGTATCTGACCATTCCGGAGGTGACGTTCCATCTCATGAGGAGTGTCATTCCTATGATGAATGCAATTGCTGCCTTAACTTGTTGCTGAACCATTACCCCTGCTGAGGAATGACAGATCTCTGGAACCGATGGTTATTCTGTACCCTGTTCAGGTGACATCTCATCCTCCTTATCAGCTAAATGTAGTGAAGGTGCAACCTCTCCAGTTGTATGTTTAATATAGCCAGCCATTCACATTCACCACATACATTTGGGATGACAACTGTTCAACTGCTCTACACAGGACCCACATGGCTAACTCTCATTGAGGTCAACGAATGTTTGTACTCTGGCTGCTCAGCTCTGGCAATAACTTGTCAGTGTTATCAAAGGGAAATTTGGTTTTTAGTCATTTGTCTTTGGTCATGTTATTTACTTCTGTTACTATTTCAGGCTTCAGAAACCTTTTACCTGTTGGAAGAGTAGATAGGTTGACTTGAGCAAGGCGCTTTATTTTCAGATTCAGTGTTCCTGTTGGGTTGATGCTGTTGCCTTACGTTTAATTTGGAAGATTACACACTCAATATTAGCACCATTGTCCTTTTCCTTATCATTACAATCATTTTCTTGTCATATATTTTCATTCAGTTGTTTTATGATAAATGTCTCTTCTGCGTTCACTTGCTTGTCATTAGCCGTCCGCTACACAAAGAATAACCTATTAGCTTTCTTATTTGTCTTTTGGACCTCCTGGGTTGGTGGGGCCACTGGTTCTCTACTTTGTTATTTAGATTTGAGGACAACTGGATGTCTCCTTGGTAAATGATGAGTTGGTCTTTCAATCAAAGTGATAGTCACTAGGAAGACATCAAGACCTGTAAAAACAGCTTTGTAATCTTTTAGAACCTGATCATCTGTCAATGGCTCAGTGGCCGTCAAAATTGTGGGTTTTGTTTTTCTTGGCACATGTAGGATTACCACTTCAAACTTCTGACTTGCTTCATCACACATAAATGGATTTTGCTCAATGTCTACAATCTGGAACTGCATATCTTTGATTTTCCCATTGCATTGGGCTCTCAGCTTTCTTCGTCCTCAATCTTGCCTGCAAGAGCTTCATTTTTGGGTCACCAACCTGAGCTACAAGTCTGCGAAGCTTGTCATGTTACACAAAGTACTGTTGTCTATCTGGCACCTCGCAGTCACTTGATGCCCGTCTTCTGCACTCATCATTTGCACAGTCAAAAATTATTTGGCACCTTTAGACTTGACAATGCCAACCTGTGGTGTGGTGTGGAGTGATTCATCAGAATTATTTTCTGACAGTTTCTAGCAGTTTTCTTTACAGCATTCCCTTAATTTCTTTCAAGCTAAGCATATGCATGTAAAATTATTCCACTTCTTGCAGTTAAATTATTGCTTTCCCCACACTGGACTTGTTTCCTTTTCTTTTGTGTGATAGCCTCTATAATATTTACAATCTGTATTCTGGCTTTGATCTTTCTGTTGGTCCTTGGGCGAATATCTCTGCCTTTTGTTCCAATATATCATTCTTGTTTGGCTCCCTAAGTATAATGCAAAGACTTTTTTTGTTGTCCAAAAACACTCTCTAGCCAATGGTTGACAGCATCAGAACTTCTGCAGGTACTGATAGCTTCCTTGAGAGTAAGTCTTGTCTTCTCTCAGTGCACACGCTCTCATGGCTGGATCTTTTATGCCTAACACAATCCTGTTTCTCATCTGTCAGAGATCATCTTTCAGTTGTCCAAAATCACAGATATATCAGTGTCATCACACATTGATCAATATTCTTGTTCACCCTTTGAGCTCTGACATCGACACAAAAGTAACATTAATAGAATGTTCAAAATGTAGCTTCAAGCTGTCCAAATTTCTCCAGTTTGGCTTTTCTGCTCTTTAGCCTGTTCTAGTCTGTTACACTCTTTCCCCTTGTGCTGACAGCAAAATTGCTACTCTTATTTGTTCAGGGTTCTTACACATTTCTCCAGTACCTTACAGTATACTGCTGAGATTGGAAGACCTTCCAATTCCACCTCATGACATCTTTCATTACCAAAGCAGTAGGGAGTGGAAAATTCACAACCATCCTGATTCACCCAGTGGTTCAAATTTCCAGCTTGTTGTTCTTGCTGCTTCTTCCAGTAGCTGACTCTCTTACAGCTCTGGAAATCTACACGATGATGGCTAGACACTTTTGACATCACGCTTCATGTCGAAAAGCAGATACTTCTCAAGTGAAAGCAAGTCACTGCAAGGGCAGATGATTAACGGTAAGCCACAATTGTAAAGTGTACAACTATACCCCTCCAAACTTGCACAGTCAGCAGTGCCATCTTTCCATCTGATTCCTCAGCTGGACTGAAAATGTCCTGCTGCACCATTTCAAGAAAAAGCTCATGTCTGTGGCCTAGAAGACATACCATTCACCCAGGCACCCATAGGAGGTTACTTTGGCATTCATTTAATTACTGCCTGTGGGATCTTGCTGTGCATGATTTATCTGCCACAAGTTTCCTACGTGGGCATAAAAAGAATCTTGTGACACTATTTGAAGGAGAACAAGAATGTGGGAAATGGTGGTTAATTTTTGGAGATCAGCAGGAATATCGGTTAAGAGTGCAGGTGAACAGATACAAGTTTACATAATGCTGGCCCTTTGCAAAGAAATTATCTGCAGCAGACCTTGGTGAAAGGGTGTGATGGTCGGAAAGAGACCATAAATGGCTTGGTAGAGCTTTATAGGCAGTACATACTGACCATAATAAGGTCAGTGTGTACAGCCTATAAAGGAGTGTCAAAGGTCCAAAATGCAGTCACTTAATATCCCACCTCCGAACAGGCCTGATGAACTACTCTCATCCTGTATGGTACAATATCATCTATTACCACGGCAGGGGTGTAAATGTAATCTATTAAACAGTGTCCAGCCCCCCTGTGGACATGCTGTGATCACACTTATAAAGTGGCTGCAGCATATGCTTTAATGTATGGGAACTGATTCATTTCCATTGACACACTAAGGGGGTCACCTTTGCTCTCTGCACAATTTGTAACAAATCGCCAAGCCTTTCTTTGGAAATGATACACGGAGGAGGTTTTAACAAAGAAACTGTGAAGTAAATATTTCTTTGCAAAACTCTCGTTCAGTTGATATGTACACCAATACTTTGACCATTTCTGCATTGTGTTTGCAGACTTTGCTTCATTGATTTACATATGTTCTCTGAGTGTTTCTGCTTGTGAAACCAGTCTGCAGTGATGCAGCAAGGCACCACAGGGAGGGAAACAATATGTCTTTGAATCCTTTCTGTCTGGGAAAATCACTCAGAAATACACTCTGTAAATTTATAATACATGGTATTATCATATTGAACATTGAATTGGATCCTAATTGTGTGTGACAGTGGGTGCGGTTGAACTGGTAGCTAATAAACTCCTCTCCTGCACACCAACAGCCTTCTTACGCTCTCCTTCCCCTCCCCCCTCCCCTAGGATTGATAATGACCCGAATATAAAACCAGCATTTAAATATTAATAATAAACATCAACAAAGCACTCTGAAATGTAAATGTGATCATCAGCATCTGGAAGAGAAAAAGACAGCTAAACACCACAGAAATATTATTTACAAATATTTAGATGAACTAGTATACATTTGATCTGAGAATGTATGATTATCTATCTGTCTGTGTACTGATTTATTTCTATCTGATTCTCCATCTCTCTTTATCTCTATCTATCTATCTATCTCTCTCTAACTCTTTCTCCCTCTCTCTCTCTCTATCTGTCTGTCTATCCATCTACCTATCTGTCTAGACGTTTTCTTTGTCTCTCTCTCTACCTCTCTTTCCAACTCTCCATTTCATGCTTTCTATCTATCTCTAAATATATATCTTTGTCCTAGTATAAATTTTTACAGCTTGTCTTTATATGATACCTTTAATGTAATCAGATGTCCTAGGATGCATTACATGACTGTGCTAATACCATTCAACACTGAGCTACATGGACATGTATTCAGGCAGATTGGCCAAAGGCTTCGCAAGGAAGTAGGTTTTAAATAACATCCTAAAGAAGGAAATGAAGATAGTGAGCTGAGAGCTTAGCACCTTGGCAGTTAAAGTTACAGCTATCAATGGATTAAACTCGGGGATTCTTTATATGGCTCTTCCAATGTTTCCATTATCACGCTTTTATTTCCTTTGAGCCATTTCTAACTGTAGCTGCATGGTCTACAACTGGATCATCTGGACAATTCCAAATGTTCAGTTGGAAGGAAGTTCAGAAGTGGCTCATTTGTTGCTGTAAAAGGATGTTGTATTATGCTGGAATTCTTTGTGGGCAGTTCTTGCAGTTTCTTGTTTGTCTCAGGACCTTTCAATTCTGACACCTCTAAAGACACTAAAATGAATCAAATTTTAAATGGCTTTTACCTTGTGGAGCAATGATTCTTCGAATGTTAACATTGTAGCCATGATGTATAAAAGACAAGCCATGAGAAACCATTTTAAACAGAACAGGAAGGGATCTGACAGTCACCCTTAGAGAGAAAGAGAGAGAGAGAGAGGGTGTGTTCTCGACAGTGAGAAGAGCAAGGTTAAACCAGTGGCTGCATCTGTCCTGATTGCACATTAGGGCTTGGGCATCTCTTTCAGGGCAAACCAAAGGTGAAGTAGCTAGAGGACAACTGCACTGTATTGGGCTACTAAGGGCCACACCATTCAATGGCAGGAAAGTGAAATAAAGGGATCTTCCCTCCCTGTCAGTATCTGTTCTGCTGAGTCCGTCTGTACATGCAACCTCTAACTAATCACCTAGAGATCCCATCAAAGCTGCTGAATTCACCTTAGAAAGAGAAATCACAAGTAAATAACACACCTACAATGATAATAGACAGACCTCACTTTTATCTGTATAAGAGATAGCAAGAACTGCAGATGCTGGAGTCAGAGATAACAAAGTGTGGAGCTGGAGGAACACAGCAGCCCAGGCAGCATCAGTGGAACAGGAAAGTTGGTGTTTCGGGTTGGGTTCTGAAGAAGGGTCCCAGCCTTAAACGTCAGCTTTCCTGTTCCTCTGATGCTGCCTGACCTGCTGTGTTCTTCCAGCTCCACACTGTGTTATCTTTATCTTTTAAGTATCTTTTATCTCTATCTACTTTTATCTTAGTATTTGTTTTTTATCTATTAACTATCACTTTTTTACACAGAGATAAAAGGTACTGCAGATGCTGGAGAATCCGAGATAACAAGCATGGGGCTGGATGAACACAGCAGGTCAAGCAGCATCATAGGAGCAGGAAAACTTGACGTTTCGGGCCTAAACCCTTACACAGTTACTTTTAGCAATGGTTTTGTGAAAAACTAACCTCTGATATTGTTTTAAAACAAATGCTTACCCAGTGGTGATTTTTAAATTGTAATACCCGAAAAGCTAACGGGGAACTAAATGTCGATATTAAATTCACAATTCATTGGTGACACTACAAACATGGTTGTGATACATGGGACAGCTGAGGAAGAAATAATGTTATGAATCAATAATGTGTAGAATAGGCATTTGGTGGCCTACATAAAGAATGCAGCTTATTGGAGTGTAATGTTATAGATCACAGATCACTGATGAGTTTAATATTGCCTGTGAAGCAATAAAACACATATTATAGTTATGTCTGGTGTTTAACATGCATTGTTCGCCCTTTAGATGCATGCCACACAAGTCATTCCATGATTATGTTCATGACAAATGGAATAGGTGCATAGATGACACAGTGTGGTGCTTCAGGAACACAGCAGGCCAGGCAACATCAGAGGAGCAGGAAAATTGAGGTTTCAGATGAGGACCCTTCTTCAGTGTTATCTCTGAATCCAGCATCCGCAGTTCTTCATATCTCAGAATAGGTGCATAGTTGCTAGAGAAGAAAACTTCAGAGAGAGTGTGCTGTCCCACTTGATGTTTTGTGTGGTTTCATTATCAAGTCATTTCATTTTCTTTTTTGGTGCACAAACTGCCATTGGATTGCCCAAAGAGTTCAATGGATGGAGAGAAAGATTATTCATTGTGGAGAGATGATTCCAGAAATGAAAGTGCCAAATCTGATCTTGAGAGGGATCCTGATGATCCTGATATCGCCAAAGTGATTCAGAATGATTTTTATAAAAATCTTTGGGTGAATTCCCAAAGACAATGAATTTGACTATATTAAAAAGCTATGCTTGTGGTTAAGAGTATCTTTGCGCCAATGAATTAATTCATTCAATCAATCAATTGTGTCATACTAAGTCACAAGAATTATGCTTGTTTTCTTACATTAGAACACCAGTGGTTCACAATGTATACTCAGCATATAAATTGACTCCTAGTTTTGGAAGGATATTCGAAGACTTCAAAGGCTGACTCATACCGCATTCTGGAGAAGTGAGAAATAGCTTTCATTATGTGATAACATTGATGATTGTAAATGATAAGGGTTACTCAACTATCATGAGAGCTTGGAAATTACGTATCACACCAAATAGTAAAGCTATTACAATATTCAGCTTGTCTGTCTGGGTGTTGTGCTGCTCTAGTAATCCAAAGGCTGAAAAAGCACTGCTTTACTTTAGGTGTCCTGATATATATTTATTATTTCACTAAGGCTATAAATACAACATAATGTCCTCTGCATGTCTGGATTTCTAACACACGGTTTATTTGTTGCTGTTGGGATTCATGTTTCAATCAAGACATCAGCTGTCTGACTGAATACATTGCAACAAATATCTCTCGCGGTGTAATAATTCAATACCGTACTATGTTTTCAGAACGTTATTTGTACTTCTCATTCATGCTACTGTCTCATTTCAGTGCTTTATGATCTACAGTTGCTGACTGATCCTTTCACATCTTGTGGCATTTTATCCAATTCTATTCTTAGGATGTTTCTTCATACTACCTCATGTATGCTGTTGGTAGACTTTCTTCCCAAGGTTCTGTCCATGGACAGAAATCACTAATTGCTATGGACATATATAAAAATAAAAATTGAAAAGGCTAACATAAACTTTCATTTCAATGCAGCTAACGTACAAAAATATTATATTAGGTAAGCCTAAAGCTAAATTTAGACTCTGTCTAAAATGCAGTGCATTGAACCATCGAAAGGAACATTTACCCCTGGAGAAAGTGTATTGCAGAATGATACCAGAACTTAAAGGTTTATGTAATGAGGATAGCTCCATAAGCTTGGTTTGCATCCCTCAAGTAGGGAAGATGAAGGGGTAATTAAACCAAGTTGTTTGAGGTGATTAAAGGATTTGTTTTAATAATCATGGGGAACCTATTTCCTGTGGTGGAGAGTCCGAAATAATTTGAGGGTAGGTGGGACAATCTAATAGTTAGAGCTTGGCTGCACGGCAATTATGCAGTGGTGAATCTCCCCCCCAAAACATGCCGAGGTCAGGGTTACTTAACAATGCAAATTGAAATTAATAGACTTTTGTCAGGTGAGGGTAAGGTTTGGGCAAAATTTTTGTGTTGGAGAGGCACATGTTACAATATTCCTCTTCCTTTAAGGGGCAATTGGGCAAATTTCAGAAAAGTGAAGGTTGTCACAGCAGCAAATGTGAACTTCATCGAAAACAAAACTCAGAAACAATAAATTGATTATTTAAATGAGTAATTAAGAGAAAGGGCCATTAAAAAGTGCCAGGTTAATAATTATGCCAATCTTCGCCCATTTGGTTAAGAAGCTGAGGTAGAGAATGAAAAAGAATCTGCCCCAGTTTGTGATCAGCAGGACACCTGGGGCTGGGAGTTAGATCTGACCACTCTGACCTTGAGTCACCTCTCCCTTTCCCCTCTCCCACACTTTTATTCCCATTCCCACTTTCTCTCTCACCTCGTTCTTTCCCCTAAACCCTCTCTGCACCCCTGCCACTCCCTCTCTTACCCCTAACGCCTCTCTATACCCCAGCACTCCCTCTCTTACCTCTAGCTCTTCTGTATACCCCTGCCGCTCTGTCTCTTAGCCCTAACTCCTCTCTATACCCCTGCCACTCCCTATCTTACCCCTAACATCTCTCTATACCCCTGCCACTCCCTCTGTTACCCCTAACCCCTCTGTATACCCCTGCCAATCCCTCTCTTACCCCTAACACCTCTCTATACACCTTCCACTCCTTCCTTATCCCTAACCCTCTCTATTCCCCTGCCACTCCCTCTCTTACCTCTAAGCCCTCTGTATACCCCTGCCACTCCCTCTCTTACCTCTCTCACTGTGTCTGTCTCACTCTGTCCCCTTTAACTTTGAGAAAATAATCCATGGGCTGTTGAACTCCCAAGAATTTCCACCAGTGCTATTACTTCATCAATGTGTCGAAATGGAAGTGGTGACTTTTTTTTTCTGGAGAGGCTTAATTGAAATTTGTTAAAAGTCAATTTATTTTTTGAAATGAAGGAAATGTTAGCAGGAGCAAGTAGGAGGCCTGACTATCATTGCCCGCTCACTGTTATGGTCCAACTACCAGTCTGTCCAATCCGTCTTCAGAAGTGAAACTCTCCAGCCCAGACAACATCCCGATAAAGCTCCTTTGCACCTTCTCCACTACAATATCATCCATCCTATAACGTGCATTCCATATCAGCAAACATGACTCAAGCTGTGGCTTAACCAACATTTAATACAGTTCCAGAAAAATCTCCCTGCTTTTCAATTCTGTGTCTCAACTAAGAAAGGCAAATATCCCATATGCCTTCTTAACCACTTGATCCATCTGTCCTGATGCTGTAAGGGCTTGGTCGATGGTGCACACCAAAATCCCTCTGACCGTTGGTGTTTCCCAAGCTTGGTTCATCCTGCCCAAAAATGCATCACCTCACTCCTATCTGGACTGAATATCTTTTGTGCTGATCAGCCCATTTGAGCAGCCCATCAATATCCCACTGTAATCTAAGGCTATTCACCTCCCCGCCAACTTTTGTATAATTGGCGAACTTAATGATCAATGCTCCCACACTGAAGTCTATACTATTCATCTACACCACAAACAGCAGGGGCCCAACACTGATCCCAGTGGAATCCTACTGGACACAGGCCTCCAGTCACAAAAATTCAGCCCTCGACCATCACCCTCTGCTTCCTGTGGGATTGTCAGTGTGAGCTGAGTGTGTGGGAGTGTACGTGTGAGCTGAGTATGAGGGAGTGTCAATGTGAGCTGAATGTGTGACAGGCTCAGTGTGAGCTTAGTGTGTGTGTGTTAGTGTGAGCTCAGTGTGTGTGTGTGTGAGACAGTGTGAGCTTAGTGAGTGTGACAGTGTGAGTGCAGTGAGTGTGACAGTGTGAGCTCAGAGTGTGTGTGACAGTGTGATATCAGTGTGTGTGTGACAGTGTGATATCAGTGAGTGTGTGACAGTGTGAGCTCAGTCTGCATGTGACAGTGTGAGCTCAGTCTGCATGTGACAGTGTGAGCTCAGTCT
>JAHRHZ010000022.1:22672356-22708137 GCA_024137785.1 Ginglymostoma cirratum
AGTGTGAGCTCAGTGAGTGTGACAGTGTGAGCTTGGTTTGTGTGTGTGTCAGTGTGAGCTCAGTGTGCATGTGTGACAGTGTGAGTTCAGTGAGTGTGACAGTGTGAGCTTAATGTGTGTGTCAGTGTGAGCTCAGTGTGTGTGTGACAGTGTGAGCTTAGTGTGTGCTTGACAGTGTGAGCTTAATGAGTGTGACAGTGTGAGCTCAATGTGTGTGTGTGACAATGTGAGCTCAGTGAGTGTAACAGTGTGAGCATAGTCTGTGTGTGACAGTGTGACTTCAGTGTGTGTGTGATTGTGAGCTCAGTGTGTGTGTGTGACAGTATTAGCTTAGTGTGTGTGTGTGACAGTGTGAGCTCACTGGGTGTGTGTGTCAGTGTGAGCTCAGTGTGTGAGGTGGCAGTGTGAGCATAGTGCATGTGTGTGACAGTGTGAGCTTAGTGTGTGTGTGTGTGTCAGTATGAGCTCAGTGTTTGTCTATGACAGTGTGAGCATAGTGTGTGTGTGTGACAGTGTGAGCTTAGTGAGTGTGACAGTGTGAGGTCAGAGTGTGTGTGACAGCATGACTTAGCGAGTATGACAGTGTGGGCTCAGAGAGTGTGACAGTGTGAGCTCAGTGTGTGAGTTATTCAGTGTGAGCTTAGTGTGTGAGTTATTCAGTGTGAGCTTAGTGTGTGTGTGTGTCAGTGTGAGCTCAGTGCGTGTGTCAGTGTGAGCTCAGTGAGTGTGTGACAGTGTGAGCTCAGTAAGTGTGACATTGTGAGCTCAGTGTGTGTGTGACAGTGTGTGCTCAATGTGTGTGTGACAGCATGAGCTTAGTGAGTGTGACAATGTGAGCTCAGAGAGTATGACAGTGTGAGCTTAGCGTGTGAGTGTGACAATGTGAGCTCTGTGTGTGTGTGACAAAGTGAGCTCAGTGAGTGTGACAGTGTGAGCATAGTCTGTGTGTGACAGTATGAGCTTAGTGTGTGTGAGTGACGGTGTGAGCTCAGTGTGTGTCTGTGACACGGAGCTCAGTGTGTGTGAGCGACGGTGTGAGCTCAGTGTGTGTCTGTGACACGGAGCTCAGTGTGTGTCTCTGACAGTGTGAGCTCAGTGTGTACGTGTGACAGTGTGGGCTCACTGTGTGAGTGTGTCAGTGTGAGCTCACTGTGTGTTTGTGTCAATGTGAGCTCTGTGTGTGTGTGTCAGTGTGAGCATAGTGTGCGTGTGTGTGACAGTGTGAGCTGAGTGTGAGGGAGTGTCACTGTGAGCTGAGTTTGTGGCAGGCTCAGTGTGTGCGTGTGTCAGTGTGAGCTCAGTGTGTGTATGTCAGTGTGATCTCAATGTGGAAATGACACTGTTACCTTCAATGATGAAGGAGCTGCTCTAAGAATTAACAATCACTATCAAAACTACTGAACTGATTAAAAAATGACTTTGTAACAAACGTGGTAATAGTGAAATCACTACAGATGGCCACTACTTGTATGGAATAGGATAAAATCCCCACTGTGTGGGTTGCTCTGCTGCGCTATACAGGTGATAGAGTGTATGGTAACCCCTGCAGTTTAAATGATGACTAGCCCATGCCCCACTGCCCTTTCAGTACATCTCAGGCTGATACTGATGGCTGTTTTGAATTGTCAGCGTTTTGTGAAGCTCTGTGTCACTGCATGTCTGCTAATTAATAATACAGGGCAACACAGGGACACAGTTGTGATTCTGAAGGCAGTAACCTAATCAACAGGGGTCGTGTCGCTTTGTACACAGAATGCTTCAAACCCGAGGCGCACTTTTAGAATAATTCATGCATGATGAGGCAAATGCACGTGCAAAATTTAATCTAATTGCTGACATGAAATAACTCATTTCAGATCTTATCTCCTGGATTATCTGTGACTCTGCTTTTGTCAAAAGTGACACTAGTTTATCTTTCACAACGCATTTTGCTTTTTGTCTGATCCAAGTGTCAAAATAATCCTCTTAGAAGCTTCTAGGTAACTCCAGGGACCTGAGTTTAACAATCTAGACTTTGTCCACACTGTAGTGCTGCACATGTTTTTGGATGAGATGCTAAACTGAAGGCCATTGTGTGGACATATAAAACCGAATGATACTATTTTGACAAATGTCAAGGGAATTCTTCTCACCAGTAATCTGGCCAATATTTATCCCTCAGCTAACATCAGTGAAAACAAACAAGCCATTTAATGCATTAAAAACCAAAAGAACTTAAGATGCTGTAAATGAGACACAAAAACAGAAGTTGCTGGTCTGGCAGCATCTGTGGAGAGAAAATCAGAGTTAACATTTTGAAACCAGTGACCCTTCCTCAGTATGAAAATGCAGCTGCGGCCACACTTCCAAACTGCTTCGAGGATTATGAAGCGGTTTCATACGACCTTAATTTGTTAGACCGTCTATCTAAAAGCAGGTTTTCTCTCCAGCTGCAGCAGAATGTTCCAGAGAACCTTCAGCCCATGTTGCTTCTATGTCACCAGTTTCTTTCATTCTGGAAGGCAGCTGAGACAGGGGTTGCTCTCAGTGGGACATGCAAAACAGCCATGTGCCAAAGGTGGGCCTGTAATCCAGAGAACAAATCCAGCCAGGGCGGCCTGAGAATGTGAATTCAGTTTTTAAAAACAAAAGCATTTGCAGATGAAAAGCTGGCATTGGTAAAAGCTCTCGGATTGATATAAAAGCTCATTGATTCCCTAATATTCCCTCAGTGAAGAAAAATCCTGTCATTCCTCTGTGCTCCAACTCCACATGGGACTCCAGTTCCATATCAATAAGATTGTTGCTTAACTTGCTTCAGTTATTTCAAGCTGTTTATCCATTAAATCTGGAATTAAGAGTCTAACGGTGACCATGAGTTGATTGTCAGTAAAAACCCATCTGGTTGACTAATGTCCTTTAGGGAAGAAAACTACCATCCTTACCTGGTCTGGCCTACACGTGACTCCAGACCCACAGCAAAGTGGTTGACTCTCAGCTGCTCCCTGTTGAATTAGTGATAGACGATAAGTACTGGCCCAGCCAATAAACACTAGCCTGGCCAGTGATGTCCACATCCCGTAAATGATTTGAAACAAAACCTGAAGATGAATGGCCAGTGTTTGCTGGGGTCAACTGGGTAATTAACGTCAGCACCACCCACATCCCAAAGATGAAAGTTTTAAAATCAAATCAGCATCCAATATCCCTTTCGCTAGCAGTCCTGTGCTTTGCTTGTTCGCTATAGATATGCGCAGTACTGAAACAAAGGACATTTTGGTAGGCAAATTAGTGCAAATAACTACTTGAACTGTCAAAAACCATTGACAGAGGTCACAGAGGGAAACCTCCTTGCCAAAAATCTTCTCTCTCCTGAAGAAAAAAATGATATTTTTAGTGGCTGCCTCAGTGCATCTCACGCATCTGTTCTGGAGCAGTCAAGACAGAGTTGAACACAATTACGGAACAAATTAAGTGGAACCTCGCCAACAAGAGTTGCAGTGCAATCACTTACCTTTTGCAACATGTGATCCCTGTCTCTGTGTTTGTGTGTGTGTGTCACCCTGAGCATATCAATGTGCCTGAGCTATAATTAGTGAAATTTCCAATGAGATTGCGACTCAGATGTTTGAGTGAAAACGTCTCCTGTTCGCTTCCTTTCCTCACAGATTTTTTTCTTCAGTTTATCCCATTCCCCTCCCACACCTGACGGTGAAGATAGATTGGACAGACACACTTTCACAGGAAGCATCCAGTACCGTCTTTATTATTGTTATCCTGTGTTTTGAGACCAGCTGTCAGCACACAATTCAACTGCAAGAAGCCTCGCAATGGAGCCGAATCCTGTCAGAGTCCCCACCTCTAAGATTGTGTAGCAGGCAGTGCCAGATCATACTCAGAATGGGAACCTTATAGAAATGAGATAATTACCATGTCCATTGACTGAGGTCAGCATCCACTTAGCATCAAATTCTGACTTTTCTGCCCATGTGGAATGAAACATTCGACTGAGACCAATAAAATAAACAGATATTGGGGAATATAGGGAAAAGATTGCATAAATAAAACAGAGGTGTAGATCAGCCATGATTTTGGATAATGGTAAAGTAAGATTGAGGGGCTGAATGGCCTAGTCTTGCTCCTGTGTTCCTTATGGAATAATCAAGGGATCGTCTGCTACTCTATAAGTTAAATTGCATTCAAGCCTTATCTCTTGCATTTAGAACACAACAATGCCGTTCAGCTCTTGCAAAATTGGAATTACCCGTTGGATTCAGAGTGTTTGCCTTCACAGGGCTGGGAAGTGAATGAGGATTGCAAGTCGGGCTTGTAGTGCTGCTGAGAGGACCCATGGGTCTCCTCATTGTGCTGAAGAAACTAGGCAATTTTCCATTACAGACTGGAGGGAGCTGATCCACGACAATATGGTCTGCTATCTGCTGTCTGCATCATATGTAGAGTTGCATGGTCAATGCAGCACAGTGGGTTATTTGACCTGTGTGGGGCTGAATGTTCGTATGAATCTCCTCTGATTTCATCAAACTCCTCGCGGCATATTTTTACACATATTTTCTAATCAACTTGTTCAGGTTTGTTATGACACAGCTTTGGAGCAGGAGGACATGAACACGGACCATCTGCCTCAAAGGAAGGGACATTACCACTGCACCTCAGGGGCCACAGCATATTTTTATATTTTCCTTTACCGTATGTATTCAATTAGTTTCCTTTCAAAAGCATCAAGTTATTTGTCTCAGCTACTTTTTACTACAGTGAGTTGTAATTATTTTCTGAATAAAGACTTTTCTCCTTATATTTCTCTTCAATTTACTTGTAACTACCATCTATCCATGGCATATTTCTGAAGAAGGGTCTAGGCCCGAAACATTAGCTTTCCTGCTCCTCTGATGCTGTTTGGCCTGCTGTGTTCATCCAGCTCTACACCTTGTAATCTCATCTATCCATGGCACCTAGTTTGTGAATTCTTTGTTGACATAGAATCTCACAATGATAGAATACTATACACAGGAGACTATCCAACGCATCCTGCCTCTGCGGGCTCTTTGGCAGAATCGTCCAATTAATTCCGTTTCTTCTGACCTTTCCTCATAGCTCTGCAAATTATTTTCCTTCAAATATTCATTCAATTCCCTTCCTCTTTCATTTTCCTTCTAAGCCATTCTTCTCCTGTCACCCCGGCTCTTTTGACTATCACTTTGAGTTTGCATCCTTCTGCCCTTTAAAATTTCCCTCTTTGTCCAAGGGAGGGACCTTGGAATGTATGCTCATGAAGAGAGTAGGACCGATTGGTAAAATGGTCAAGAAGGCATATCTCAGGCATTTTTACTCAGAAAATGATAGCAGGGAGGTTATGCTGGACTGTGCAGAATACTGGTTAGACCACAGATTGCGCATTATGTATAGTACTGGCCACCACTTTACAGGAAAGATTTAGGTATTGAGGGACAAGGCAAACCTGATTCAACCAACTTCTGATCATCACTCTTACTCTTAATCATCAACAAAGGAATGGAACAGGTCATTGACAACGCTATCAAGTGGCGCTTTCTCTCCAATAGGCTGCTCACCAATTCGGGTTCTGCCTGGACCGAGAGGTTCCAGGTCTTCTACAAAAGAGCTGAACTCCGAAGGTGAGGCGAAAATGATTATGTTTGACATCGAGGCTCATTAAAGGGTTATGGCTTCAAGTAGCCAAGGAACATTAAGTCACTGGGAATCAGGGGCACAGTTCTTCACTGGTTGGAGTCATATTTAACACAAAGGAAGATGACTGTGGACGGTGTAGACCAATCAACTCAACCCCAGAACATTGCTGCAGGAGTTTGATAGACTAGTTTCTAGGTTCAATCATCTTTAGCTGCTTCATTGATGACCTTTCCTTCAGCATAAAGTCACAAATGGGAAGGAATCCTGTAGCAGTCAGTGCCCATATGCAGTATGACTTTGACACTATTGCCAAACTAGTGCCAGACAATGACTATCTGTAGAGTCTAACCATTTCATTTGATATCCAACAGCGTTGCTATCCAGCGCTGATGACCTGAGGGTGATTATTGACCAGAAACAGAACTGGGCCAACCAAAAAACAGGAGACAGTCTTGGTGTTCTGTGTTAAGTGACCCTAGTCATGGTTACTCCTATATTTCCATCATCTGCAAGGCATAAGTAAGGAATGTGATTGAATACTCTTCACTTGCCTGGATGAGTGCAGTTCCAACAACACTCAACACCATCCAGGGCAAATTAGCTTGCTGGATTGGCACCCCAACCATTGCCTCAAACACTTACCATAAATTACAGCATATAAGCATCATGCTGTATAAGACTACCCCATTTTTTTTCCAGACCAAAAATCATACTTTGCATTTACTTGCTGTATTAGGTGAACCCCTCTTTTCATCCATGACATGCTACATTCACGATAGAAGCCAGCCTCAATATTTTACCCCACAAATGCATCTGAGAGTGACGCCAACAGCAGAAGTTAAATTGTCACACTTGCTGAGGAGTTAGCAAGAAGTATTCTCCTCCTCAACACTTCCCCTCACCTGAGGAGTGGTGACCACTGGGCTAAACCATCACTAATCACCTCTCTCTAGTGAGAGAGCAGCCCTATGCCTGATAAGACTATGCAAACTTAACCTTTCCCTTTATTGCCCTTACATGTACATTATAACTGGCTGCAAGGGGGTCTAGCAAGCAGTAGGCGTTGTGTTGGAAAGATGAGTAGGAGTTTAAAACAAACCCAGCTTTTGTGTTGCACCGTGATGACATTTCAAAATAGGAAGCAACCACATCAGCGGCTCACTTTTAAACTCAGTTTGTCAATTTTGGAGGAATCTTTTGAGGCTTCATTGATCGACATGCACTGACATCAGTGACATTCCCTGCACCACTAGGGGCTGCACTGTGGGCCTTCCGCAAGATGCATCACAGCAACTCACCAAGGCTCTGTCCACCGTACCTGCCAAGCCCATGATCTCTCCTGCCAAGAAGGGCAGGGAACAGGTTTATGGGAGGACCACGATCATTAACTAACATAGCTTCCTGATTTGGAAATGTCTTGCCATTCCTTCACCTTTGCTGGGTCAAAATCCTGGAGATCTTTCTAACACCCCTGTGTTGTACTCCCACCTTATGGACTGCACTATTTCAGAAGATGGTTTATCACCACTTCCTCAGGGGCGATTAGGGATGAGCAATAAATAGCGGTCTGGCCTATAAGTCGCACGCATTGAAAATTAATAAAAACATCCTTTTGTGAATTGCCTTACCAGCTACCATAAAGCTTGGCACTGACTGCTACTGAAACACTGTAGTTGTTTGGAAAAGGTTGATACGTTCATTTTACTTCAGAGCAGAAATAATTGACAACCCCTTTCCAGTTAATTTTTGTAAAAAAATGTGAAGTACTACCTGAAAACCACAGGGCACAGTCAAACCAATTTAACAAATGAGAAATGTAGTGAGCTGAGGGAAAGGTAATTTACTCTGTTTCCAGAGTGTGTTATATTGATATGTCCCTGCTTGACTAATGGACACCATGGCATTAGTTGCCATGGTAACAAACTTCACCATCTGATAATGATGTAACTTCTTAAATAAAACTTCTGAATTCTGTGCTTCATACACTTTTGAGTTTTCAATCTCACTTCTTCGCACTTATTATTGACTGAATGGTATTTGCTCCACGAATTCTGAAAACTCTTGTAATTATAGAAATGAAAAAGTAATGATTTGCAGACTAGCTTCAACATTATTTCAAAATGTCATCCTGTCCCCACCCTGGCAGTGGGTAACTAATGGTCATGTAAGTGATGTTTTACATTCTTAATTTTACTCTTCATCAATACTTGGTTTGATTGATCTCCTGCCAGTCAGCTTTGAATAATATTAAAGTCTTGTGCCATGATGCCCAATTCTCTATCTAAAAATGTTAGCATGAAGAACAATGTTATAGATTATCATTTTGTTATTTTAGTTTCAAATAGATTTCAATGAGAAATTTAATAACTGCCAGTTCCATAAGTGCAATATAAAAACCCATTGAAAAGTTAAGGCAAAGTCATAGAGTTGTACAGCGCGGAAACAGGCCCTTTGGTCCAACTCATCCATGCCGACCAGATATCCCAAATTAACCCAGTACCATTTGCCAGCATTTGACTCATATCCCTCTAAACCCTTCCTACTCATGTGCCCATCCAGATGCCTTTTGGAAAGAGGCCATTTCTCCCATCATATCTGTACTCGTGAATAAACGAGTCAACCATTCTAATATCATCAACCAGCACCTGGTCCATACCTTTGCAGTTCATAGCACTTCTAACACAGGATCCAAGTTGTTTTTAAATGAATTGAGGGATTCCAGCTCAACCACCAGACTGAGCAGTGATATCCAGACACCTACCATTCTCTGGGTGAAGTACTTTTTCCTGATATCCCCTCTAATCCTCCTCCCAATCGCCTTGCACCTGTGCACTCTGGTAATTGATCTCCGTTAGGAGAAACTGGTCTTCCTTGTCCAGCTGTATGAAAACCTTGCATTATTCTGTATGCCTTAATTAAGTCACTCCTCATTCTCCACTGTTCTGAGGAAAACAATTCCAGTCCATTTGACATTCCTCTCACCTGCAATTTTCAAGGAATGGTGGCATTCTTGTAAATCTCCACTGTACTTTCTCTGCAGAAATTATGTCCTGCTGTAATGTGATGACCTGACTGCACACAGAACTCCAGCTGTGGCTGAACCAATGTCTTATCATTCCAACCTTACAAGCCTACACTTGTGTTCAATATCTCACCCAATTAAGTAAGCATCCCATATATTATTTTATTCTCTACTTGTACTGCCACCTTCAGGGACCTGAGGACATGCACTCCAAGGTTTCTCATTCCCTCAATACCCCTTTCATTACTCTCCCATTTATTATACTTTCCCATGCTTTATTTATCTTCATCAAATACATACTTTCACATTTCTCTGGACTGAATCCCATTTGCCAATTGTCCACCAAACGATTGGTATTATCCTGTGGTTGACTGCCATCCTCCCCGTTGTGAACTACAGTCAATGTTTGTGTCAATTGCAACTTCCATATCATGTCTCCCATTTCTAAACCTTAATCATAAACATATACTACAAACAGTGAGTGACCCGATGACTGAGTCCTGTGGAAAAACACCTGACGATTATTACCCTTTGTTTCCTGCCACTGACCCAATTTTTGATCCAAGTTGCCACATTTACCTGTATACCAAGGGTTTTTTTTTTGCTTAACAGCTTGTCTTGTGGGACCTTGTCAAAGACCTTCAATCCTCTGGTAATTCACTTGTATCTAGTGAGGATTGGAAAATGATCCTCAGAGCATCTGCTATTTCTTCCCTGGTTTCTTTTACCAGCCTAGGATACAATTCATTCAGCCCTGGCAATTTATCTGCCTTCAAGCAGGTCAGCCCTTCCAGCACTTCCCTTCTCATTATGATTATTTTATCTAATATTTCATACTCCTCTTCTTTAACTAGAATGCCAGTATCACCTTTCTTCTTTGTGAAAACAGAAACACGACACTCTTACAGAATAAAAACAAAGAACTGTGGATGCTGGAAATCTGAAACAAAAATAGAAATTGCTAGAGAAACTCAGCAGGTCTGGTAGCGTCCGTGGCAAGAAAGCAGAGCTAATGTTTCAGGTCTAGTGATCCTCATTCAGACCCTTCTACCTTTAGAATCCTGCCAACATCTTCTACAACCATGTGAAAGATATCCTGTACATCTCTAACAAGTCCAACTCTCTCCTTAGTCATTCTGTAGCTCTCGATTTACTGATAGAACTCATCTGGATCTTCCTGAATTTTACCAGCAAATATTTTATCATATCATTTCTTTGCATTCTTGTTTTGTTTCCACAGCACTCCTGTGCTTTCTGTACTGCTCCAAGTTTCCTCAAATGTTATTCTTTTGAGATTGTCATAAATTCCATTTTTCTATTTGATCGTTATGGTTCTGGATAAACAATGAGCTCTAGATTTGGCAACTCATTTTCTTTGTGGGGATATGTCTACATCTTGCTTTGGAATGCCTTCTAACAATTAGCCGTACACTTTCCTTCAAGTAGTTGGAACCAGGCCATTTTTATCAGGTAATTCTTTATCTTTGTAAAGTTTGCCTTCAACCAGTTTAGAACCTTTATTCCTGTTCTATCTTTATCCCTTTCCGTAATGATGTTAAATATAACTCTATTGTGGTCACTATCTCCAAAATGGTCACACACTACTTCATCCCTTTCATTTCCTGAGACTAAATGTAGAGTTATTTTCTGTCTCATCCGGTTTCTCATGTGCTGGCTAAAAAAAAATTCTCTTGAACACATTTCGAGTGCCCCCTGCACCTTTCACATCCTTCATATCCCAGTTGATATTTCAGTTTCGAAAGTCTGCAACAATTATTGCCCTATCACTTTAGTAGTCAGAAATTTGCCTACATATTTGCTTCTCTAACTCTTCCCCTCGATTTGGGTGTTCATAATATATACCTAGCAGTGTATCTGCTCCTTTGTTTTGTTTCTGAGTTCATATAACCTTCACAAACAAAGACAGAAATTGCTGGAAAATCTCATCAGCTCTGAACTCAGTTCTAAGGAAGAGTCACCCGACCTGAAGCATTAACTCTGATTTCTCTCCACAGATGCTGCCAGACCTGCTGAGCTTTTCCAGCAATTTCTGTTTTTGTTTCTGACTTTCAGCATCCACAGTTCTTTCAGTTTTTATTCAGATAATGCTATTTGATGCTTCATTGAGTATATCATCCATCCTCACAGCTGTGTTTGAGGCTTTAACCAATAATGCTACACCTCCACCTGTTTTATCCCTTTCTCTATCCTGCATGAAACTCTACATTCAGGGATATTGAGGGACCGTGCTGCCCCTCTTTAGGCCGTTTCTGTTATGGAAGTGAAATGAAGCTGCCACGCATCTGTCTATGCCCTAAGCTCATCAGCCTTATTCACTACAATCCTTCAAAATACATGTACAAAGTATAAACTGTTTACATACTTAGCTTTCAAAATTGCCAATTTTCCATACTGTAGTTTTTTTTAAATCCTCTGTCTTACAGAATCACTT
Source organism: Ginglymostoma cirratum (assembly GCA_024137785.1). Taxonomy (NCBI): domain Eukaryota; kingdom Metazoa; phylum Chordata; class Chondrichthyes; order Orectolobiformes; family Ginglymostomatidae; genus Ginglymostoma; species Ginglymostoma cirratum. The sequence goes on from JAHRHZ010000022.1 coordinate 22,683,477, forward strand.
GTTAAGTTTTCTGCCTTCCATTCCCAGCTCTGAATTTGCACTCTGGTTCCTATCTCTGTCCCAATCTGGATTAAACCTGCCACAAAGACCCTCAGAAACCTAAGGCCCATCCTCCGACATCAGTTTTCCAGCCAAATGCTCAATTCTCCTATTGCTATGCTCACCAACACATGGGGCTGGAAGTAATCCTGAGACTATGGCTTTAGAGGTACTGTGTTTCAATCTCCTATCTGCTCCCTGAAGTCTGCTTTCAGGACCTCATTCTCATTCTTACCTATGACACTTTTAACAATATAGTGAAAGAGTATCTGTAGTGGCTCATTATTTGCATTATAAATTGCTTTGAATTGTCAACAATATATACATATATTAATGCAGTGCCTTGAATATATGGAACTAGATGTGAAGGTGAAAGGAAGATTGAGCTGATGGCGTTAGTTAACACAGAACAGAATGAGGTTTGTGTGGAGCTTAGGCATTAGTATTGACCACAGGATAAATCATATGGGTTTCTGGCTCAGTGCAAGTTGCATTAAGTTCTTGGAGGGATTCTCGTCACGAGGCTGAGTAGGTTTCCTCACCAAGTCTTACCAAACTCAATGAATTAACTGATTAATTGATTAATTGCCATTCCAGCCCCCATGGCTTGTAGCACATCTGATTTCTGCCAAACCTTACGATGTACCAACCCCCCGAACTGGAGCAGGCACCATTTTTAAAGCCCATTCTGCACCCGGTCAAGCACTGTCAGTTCAGAGCTTCCCTGCACAGGTCTTGACACTTACCCTAGATATGATAGACAGGGGTGATTGGTGCCCTGCTCTGCAGGTCACGGAGATCCTTCTGGATGGGGATGTGTTGATGTGATATTTCATCTTCCCCCAGGAATAGAAGTGGTCGCCATGACATCAGATGGTGCCAGCCTGGTCTGAGTTCGCCACCCAGGTTAAAGCAGTGTCTATTGTATGGAGGAATGCCCAATACTGTAGGAAGGTCAATGACATTCTGCGCTCTGCCAGCGTAAGTGCCACCATCTTCTCTCTGATATCTCACACTCACTCTTTCTCTGCAACTGGACTCACCTCCAACCAAGGCTCATGTTTTACCACTGTCACTATTGCCTGCGATACCTTCCTTACTTATATAGGAACTTGGAATTAGGAACAGGAGTAGGCAATACAGTCCTTCATGGCCGCTCTGTCATTTAACATGATCATGGCTGACTTTATCCTGATCACCATTTTCCTGCCTGCTCCCCATAGACATTTATCCCGTTTTCATCAGAAACCTTCCTGTTTCTTTCTTGAATTTGTTGATTGATTCTGCCTCCACTGCTCTCTGAGAGAAGTGGTTTCTCCTCATCTCAGATTTGAACCTATTTCCTCTCTCTCTACATCTATGACCTCTTGTTCAAGACTATCCCATAAGGAGGAACATCTGTTCAACATTAACTTTAACAATCCTCTTTTGCATTTTCTATACCTCAATCAGAAACCCCCTCATTCTTCTGAAAGCCAGCAAGTTATTCAACTGTTCCTCATACAACAACCTTTTCTTCCCTGGAAGTAACCTGGTGAACCTCTTCTGAACTGACTCCAGTCCCACCACATCCTTCCTCAAGTGAGGAAACCAAAACCGGGCACAATATTCGAGGTGTGGCCTTACAAGTACCTTATATAATTGTAACAACACTTCTTGACTTTTGTAATCCAATCTTTTTGCAATAAATGGCAGGATTCCATTTGACTTACTTATTATTTGCTGCACCTGCATACCCATTTTCTGCAATCCATGCACAAAGACACCCAGATCCCTCTGCACTGATGCCCTTTGAATCTGCTTCCCATTTAAATAATAATTTGCCCTTTTTCCTGGCCAAAATGGAGAATCTGACACTTAACTACATTAAATTCCATCTGCAAGATTCTGGTCCATTCTCCTAGCATATCAATATCCAAATGTAAACTCTTTATCTCCTCATCACTACCCATCTTGCCACTTATTTTCGTAACATCTACGAATATTGCTATGTTACACTCTATCCTTGCTTGTAGATCATTTATACAGATTGTAAACAGTTGAGGTCTAAGAACTGAACACTATGGCACCCCACTAGTTACAGATTAGACATGGGAAAGGCAGTTTTACAGGGATACGGCAGGTGGTGGGTCTGGGTGGGATGATCTTTTGAGGGGTGACATGGACTTGATGGACTGAATGGCCTGCTTCCACATCGTAGGGATTCTATGATAATATGAGCCTGGGATCGTCAGCTGAGGGGGCAAAGCTCAGAAAGGCAAGGCAGTGCCACACAGGGATGCAGTGAACAATCAAGGTACGCTCACAGTGGCTGAGCATTATGACAATGAACGAAGAGCCAGGAGATATAGTCTGGCCCAGTCCATGAGCTGACTGTTGTTCCTGAGTGCACAGTATCCATGCTACAGCTTTACAGTGAGAGTTGTTGGTGCAGCCCGAGGTGCAACATTGAAGTGCTGCACCAACCTGTAAGTGGATCAGAGATGTGCCATGAGGGTTCATAGAGACTGGCACATGTCAGATGCCAATGTCCATGGATTTGGGGTGCATATGATTAGTGCCATGGGATGTGCCATGAGATGTTTCTTACCCAGCGTGGAATAGACAATAGCACCTCCTTCAGGACAATCCTCAACACTGCCGCCTTGCAAGGCTACATACTCAGCCCCCAACTGTACTCCCTGTACACTCACGATTGTGTGGCCAATTTCATCTGAACTCCATCTAAAAATTTGCTGACTACACTACTACGATAATGAGACAGGATACAGGAAAGAGAGTGCTTGGTGGTGTAAAGATAATAACCTCTCCCTCAACATCAGTGAAACAAAAAGGCTGATCATTGACTTTAGGAAGCAAGGGGGAGGGCACGCCCCATTTACATCAATGGAGCTCAGGTGGAGATGGTTGAGAGCATCAAGTTCCTCAGAGTGATGATCACCGACAATCTGTCCTGGTCCACCACACTGAGGCGACGGTCAAGAAAGCACAGCAACACCTCTTCTTTCTCAGGAGACTAAGGAAATTTGGCATGTCTGTAAAGACTCTTACCAATTTTAATGGATGTGCCATAGAAAGCATTCTATCCAGATGCATCATGCCTTGGTACGGCAACTGCTCTGCCCAAGACTGTAAGAAGCTACAGAGAGTTGTGAACTCAGCCCAGCCCGTCACGCAGGCTAACCTTCTATCCATTGACCCCATCTATATTTCTCTCTGCCTCAGGAAGGCAGCTAACATAATCAAAGACCCCTCCGACCCCAATTACAATGTCTTCCAACCTCTTCCATTGGTCAGAAGTCACAAAAACTTAAACACAAACCAAGAGATTCAAGAGCAGCTTTTTCTCCATTGTTATTAGACTTCTGAATGGACATCTCAAATCTCAAACTTAATGTCGATCTTGCTGTTTGTGCACCTTCTCTGCAGCTGTAACATTGTATTCTTCACTTTGTTCTATTACCCTAATGCACTTTGTATGGTATGACCTGCCCGTACTGCGCGCAAGACAAAACTTTTCACTGCACCCAGGCACATGTGACAATAATAAATCAAATCAAAAACATAGACATTGTTTAGAACAAGTGGTGAGCTCAAACCACTGTGCTCTTACTCTGGTTTCCATCGCGTCTACTGGGTAAGTTTGTTGAGGTTGGTATTTGGGCCATCAATAAGGCCCTTAGCAAATATTAACCACAGTCAATTAGCAACTCATCGTTACTTATCCAGTGAGAAACTCACCAAGATGGTTGCAAAAAGTATAAAAGATGGAACAAGGTGATCTCAATATTGAGTTGCATTTCTCCAGAGTTCTTATCTGATTCTGATACCCAGCTTGTCATATCTAACATCGCTCACCATCATGAATTCTACCCCTTTTTTTTAACCTATTCATAGTGTGTCACTGGCATGATCAGCTTTTATTGTTTACCCCCAACTGCCTGCAGATTGGGGAATCACCTTCCCAACAACTGGGTGATTTGCTTGAATACTTCGGTGACAATCGCATTACTGTAAATCTTGAGTCACATGAAAGGCAGAGCACCAAAATATCACAGTTACTTCCCTGAGAATTTTAATGAACCAGATGGGTTTTTTAATGATAATCTGTTAGTAACATGACCACTATCACAGATTTACTTAATTAGTTGAATTTGAATTCTACCACTACCATGTCAGGATTTGCATTTCCATTCTGGGTGAATGGACATGGAAAGTCAAAGGTATTTCCAGATTCTTCATCCATGATTTCTGAATTATGAGTCCAGCAATATTACCACAATGCTACCGTTCATGGTGCAGTAGTCTCATGACCTGTTTCATATCCAATAGATTTATGCTAGTCGATAACATTTGTGCATTGAATGTCTGCTTCTTGCACTGCTGCAGGCTACATGGTGTTGATGCTTTCACAGTGCTTTTCCACAGGGAATTCCAGGATTTTGACGTAGCAGCAGCGAAGGAACAGATATGATCCAAGTCAGGACAATGATATGTGGCTTGAAGGTGATGATATTTCCATGTACTTTCTGCCCTTGTCCACTTTGTTGGTAGAGGCTGCAGGCTTGGGATGTACTCACAGGGTTTTGTTTTTAAGAAAAATTGTTTCCTGGTCATCGTTGGATAACTTTTAATTATTAAATTCAAATTCCACCATCTGCCATGGTGGGGTTTGAACTTGGGTCACCAGAGCATTACCTGGATCTCTAGTCCAGTGACACTGCTACACCATCATATTTGGAGTCTTGACAAGTTACTATAGCTGTGCACAAGGCACACTGTAGCTGTGATACACCAGCGATTGAGGCGGGGTGGGGGGGGAGCGGGGGAACAAACTGATATATGCGCCATTGATCAAGCTATAAGGAAGGACAAAGCAAGTGTCAGTCCATCTATTATTAGCTTGGGTTCTATGAGTATTGTTTTTCACAGCTAAAACAAATTCTCATGTTTGTATTCAGTGTGGCAGTCTAGCTTATCACTCACATGTGAGTATTGAATCTCATTTCACTGGGGACGTCATGATAAACTTGTAATTTCACATCTCCACACATGACTGAAAGCCCATCACGTACAGTAACAAAATGTTATAAAACACCAGTGAAATTAATGTTGCAGAAAATCACCGAGGCTATTTCCAAGAAGCAGAGTTTATCACTCAGTAGAAAAAGTTATTTTAACAAAGCTGAGGTTAGATTGAAATACCTGGATTTTATGAAGTCAGAAGGCTCTGGAGCCATTAAAAATAATGGATGCGACCCAATTTGCGCCACCATTCCCAACCTTCCTAACTTTTATTGGCAGGGGAAAAGGATGTGCTTACCACTCTGCACTCTGCTTTCCTGACTGGGCTGACTCCATTAAGGGGATAGGTATCTCTTAAATCCTACAATTTTCGTGAAGCCAGGCCAGCTTTTCCATGACTTGTGGTTCATGGTCCAGATCATCATTGGTATTTGGGAAACCTTTTCAAAGTTCCGTTCGAAAGGTCTGACCCAAGTTACTTCCATATTTCCTACTTCCCTCCATTCCACATGAATGCCAACTTATGCTGACCCACAATATTCACTTGCACACTCCATGGCAAAACAACACCAACTCATGCCCCTTCCATACCTATTCAGTATGCACCGGGCATAAAATCAATGAGTCATACAATGACAATGACAGGTGTGGAACAGATAGGAGAGAAGGAAAAGCACCATTCATAAATCCAAATCGTCTGCTGAAAAAAAACCCATTGTTGTTTCCCCATAAAGGTCTTAGTGAGATAGACAATGAAAGACCAATAGCAGAGGTTTCAGACATTTAAGACCTTTTAACCAAGATGTTTAGAACACGTTCTGAGGATGGGTCTCTGGACTCAAAACATTAAGTCTGTTTTCTGTCTGCACAGATGCTGTCAGACCTGCTGAGTTTCTCCAGCATTGTCTATGTTTTTTGGGGTAATGAAGCGTCCATTTGGACATAGGATGGTGGTGGTGGTACAAAGATGGGCAAACTCCGTGACCAATGACTGAAGTGTGAGAGGTGAGAGGTCATGTGATGACATGTCCAGGAATATGTAGCCATGATCAGACACGAATATAGGAGGAACAATTAGTATGTTCATGGATGACACATTACAAGACAACAAAAAGCACTTTTAGATGTCCTGACATCACAAAAGGTGCCATATAAATGCAGGTCCATTTCTTTGTTGCACTCCTATAACAAAAAATGCCTGGCATCGACCAAAAGTTGAGGTGTTTTTGCATCACCGTACTGTCACTGGCTGTTCTTTCACCCTCTGAAAGACAGAATAATGGTGTTGCTGAATATGGGCAATGCTGCTTGGCCCTTTAAAGCTTGTGAACTATAGCAAACAGTTAGCCAAATGTCTGGCTATTAAATGGATTGTGATTAGAAGTAACTCCAACCTTATTGACCTTTCCTGATTTTGGTTGCGTTGCGATCTGAGGAACCTGTTTTGAGTTTCAGTAAGGTGAAATTTTTCTCTTCTTCTGATTGCCTTTTGGCTTCAGGAAGCTGTATCATTTTACAATGCAGAGTGCCACTCAAGAATTATTTATCTCCCACTCTCTTGAGTACCAAGCAAGTTTGAGAAAATTGATGAATAATAGAAATTACATGCAACTTATTGGTAAGTTCAGGCTTGATGTATGAAATGGCTTTATCGTGTTCCATTCCCCTGTTATTACTCTGTCACCTTGTGGAACTGCAATGAGACAAAGAGCTGAGAGTCAACCTTGGGATAAAAGCAAATTACTATGGATGCTGGAGGAAGAGTCATCAAATTTGAAATGTTAAATCTGCTTTCTCTGCATAGATACTGCTGGACTTGCTGAGTTTCTCTAGCAATTTCTGGTTTGTTTTAGACTTGGGAGTTTATTTTGGGGCCTTGTAACCTAAAGTTTACTTGTAATTTTTTTTGTTTTAATTATTCCTTATGTTAGGACTTTTCTGAAATTTACACAATCGCCTATGTACATCAAAAATTGAGCGATAGTCTCAAATCTAAGCATCAAAACTACTGGATTATCATCATTATAAATATTGTGCCTTTTTATTTTTCTGTATTTTTGATTGTGAACTGAAATGGGAAAAGGGCTGTTTTAAATTTCATAATTGTTGAAGGATTGCAGCACAATTTAAAAGTAAGTTACCTTGTACTCATTATAAATATTGTTTACAAACCTGCCTATTGAAGCAGTAGGGAAAGCCTAGTTACAAACATGGGCATTTTTTTTCTAATGTAACTGCACAGCCACTTCTGAGGGTCTATGCACATGGATCATCATTCCCAGCATTGATTTCTGGCTTCAGAAGTCGCTGCTGTGCTCTGGCATCAGAGATCTGTACAAAAGAGAGGAAAGCAAGAAGGAATGTTACAAATGAACTGGGTCAGGATTCTGTCCACTAACAGAGATTTGGCTGTTAACAAGTAGCTGATTGGTTTCTGAAATGGTGACCAATTATCAATACCAAGGGCCACCTGCCTGCCAGCCAGCAACAATGTGATTGGCTGCCAGGTAGCTGAACAGTTAGGAGTGTGAATGTTTGGGACAGAAGCCATTGCATCTCAGGAAGGGAATGAGTTTTTTTCTTAAAAATGTGTGAACCAGCCATTCTGTGCCTTCTACAATCGAGTGAAAGTATCTGGAGAAAGAAGGTCAAGAAGCAGTACTTGGATCAGCATAAGGATCCTCTCAGTGTGTCCTGTGGACCGGGGCCACTGAACTGCCTTCCCAGTATTTTCCTCTCTATATAACACACATTTTTGTGTCAATCTGTACCTGTGTATAGAGGGGAGTTTTACAAGTTGGTTAGAGTTCCAACTAGCAGAATTATATGAGGGGGGTTCATTATTGTTTATCTAGATGGATTCTTTGTTCGTAATGAATAGTAATTCTTGAGTTCAGAAATGGAATCTGTGCTTTCTTTCAACCTGGGTCTGAAAAACAAGTAAATTGGGAAATTCTACCTACATTTTGAAGTCTTTAACTTTTGTGAAGAACCGGGGAATAGCTCAGTTTGGTATCTGACATGCTGTCCCAGTGAAGTGTTACACCAGGCATACTTTCAGTAAGTGGCATCAGACTGAATTCTCTTTTTGCTAAGGTTTTTAAGACATTTATTTTCCCTTGTCCTTATTCTTTGAGTCTCTGACATGACACACCCAACGCCTCACCAGAGCCATCCATGGCCTATGGCTGAGGCTATTCAGAGTCATATGCTTCTAGTCTTCTTACTGATGCTTCTAGAATGATTGACGACTCATTCTGAGTGAATGTCTTTCTTCCAGTGGAAAATCATCTGCCCTGAACATTGCTTATGAACTTTTATTCTATTCCAGCCAGTAAAAAAACATTATTGATGGAACCAAAGTGCCCGTAATTGACACTAATGTTAGTTAATTCAAAAACATAACTAAGAGAGGTGATAAGGATAACTGGTGTGTGCGTGTGTGTAAGTAAGAGAGAGAGAGATAGAGACAGAAGGCAAGGTAAATCAACAATCAGTGTTCAGTTGGCATCAAATATATTTTTACAGTTCTGTTTGATAATGCTCCTGTGTGCCAAAATGTCTTGGGACATTTTGACTATGATAAAGGCTGTCAATAAATCCAAGCTGATTTTGGTAATTATAAATATGTTTTTTTTTTGGAGCACAGGATGCTTCTGGACAGATGTACATTTTAAAACTGGTTTTTAGAATGTTTCAGTCAGAGGATTGTGTAGTTGTTCAAGCCAGTGAAAGCTAAGGATTAGTGCCAGAAAAATCCCTTGATAGAAGGACGAATTTTAAGTGTTGTACTTGATTGAAACAAGTCTGCAAGGGATTAAAACTTGGCAGAAACCTGCTTCAACCTTAGAAAGGGGTTAAATCTGAGTATGCCCCGTCTAAGATGCATGTTGAATTCTGGTGGAATTAACTACTGCCTTGGTTTGCCAATGCAGTTGAATATATGCCTAGACATGTCATCACACAGATTCTGACTGGCAACAGGCTTGTGCCCATCCTCTAGCATGTGTGAACCATTCAACCCACAGGGTCCCAGCATGCCCATGGCCAATTGGAAAATGAACAGCTTCTTCATCACTCCGGTAACTAACACTTGTGCGTCAGTTGAGCAGCCTTTTACCTTATCTCCAATACTTTTATGACTAATAAATAAAAGAAGTCAAAGAAAGTGACACAAAATCACATAATTTTTTTTTACACCCCAATTATTATTGTTTTGGGCTTTCCCCCAAGCTGTCTGGGAGATTAAGGATCAGTTCCCAGGGATGACCCTACTACTAACAATAGTTATGCTTCTCCTTAAAATAATGTATGCCTACACATAACAGGATACTGTCTCAGGAAATCTGAGCTACACTGGAATTGCAGTTGACATTACTGCATCCCATTGAGGAGAGGGTAGAGCTAATGCCAGCAGCAGTGATGATTGTTGTGGAAGCACTTTTAACATCCCTGATTATTTTTGTCTCATTGTGGAACTCACAAAACTAACTTACATTTACCTTTCATGGATTCCCTTAGTTCCATTGCCTGTGGAACTGATCAAAGCCTGGTTCCAATCTAAAATGTCAATTGGCCTACAATTTACATTATAGCACTTCAACTTCCGCATTATAGGGGGAATCTTAAACGACCAGGTGCTTTGGACATTCTGCAGGAAGCTTTTTTCAAAGCAGCACTACTTAATGCAATGATGCCCATCCACGTCGAATTATTGTCCCATCAAGTGAAAGGAGTGAAAATTGACTGCACTTTGTCTAAGATAATCAGTTTCCACCAAAGTCGTTAGATTGACCTATGCTGTCAAGGTAAGGCTGCACAGGATGTTGCAGACTGAGATGTGATTTTCTTGCCATCCTTCTGTTATTAAAGAAAATCTTACTTCACTACGTTTGGTCCCACATGACTCCTGATGACAGAAACAAAACAGCAAGAGGAAGAAGTGGTGGTAGAACACGAGTAGGCCCTCAAGCCATTTTATAAGATCACAGCTGATCAGCATTTCAACGCAATTGACCCCTCTTTGACCCATATCCGGTAAAAAACCTCAGTTGAGCCCCAACATCCTCAGCCTTTTGTGGGGTTGGGAGTTCCAGCTTTTCATTGTACTTTTTCTAAGGAGGTGATTCCTAATACATCATTGTGCAAGCTTTAGATCTGACTAGGTATCAAAAGGTTCATATTATTCAGGGTCAACAAGTGAATAATTCACGATTCCTCATGCATTTGCTTAAAATGAATGGAAATCTTCATAACATCTGTTTAGTTAGACAGAACAAACAAAAGGGAGGTTTAAGATTTTATCATCTGTTACAAAGAGGAGAAAAGCAGCTTTATCCTTCTGAGATTAGTGTTTCCTAATATGCAATCATTTCCAGCAGGGGATGGTCTTCCCTTGTGAATAGCTGCATGAATTTTTAATGTTGTTTATGACATGGGACAATCAATCTGGGCGAGTGTTGTATCTGCTCTGGCAGGGCCTTCTTTACTAAAGCAAAGCTGGTAAATTGTCCAGTTTCAGCCTTGTCCATCTCCCACAAGTGCACCAGAATGAGTGAGAAAACTCAACAACAAATTCACTATGGAACGCTTTCCATTCCTTTTCCTCTCATTCAGTGCATTAGGAAAACCTGGGATGTATTTTGAAACAGGAACATTGCACAAAGACTAGGCCCTTTAGTCCTCTTTTGCCAGCCAATAACCTACTTCCTTGTACCCACTTTTGTCCCATTATCTTTAATATCAGTGAACGATAATGATTTATCAATTCCAGGTTTAAAGTTTACAATTTTTAATGAATTTATTCATCAATGGAATTTGGGTGTTGCTAGGCCATTTCAGAGGATGGCTATGGGTCAACAAAGTCCCTGTGGCTCTGGCCTCACTGGTAGGTCACCACAAGAGGGATTAATGAACAGATGAGTTTTGACAACAATCAGCAATTTCACAGTCACTATTAATCAAACTAGGGTCCAAATCTCATACGGATCTGAGTGACATAAGCCATGATGAGATTTGTGGCAGAATTGGATGAGAAGTCCAGAGGTATCTATCTCAGCATTGGAAGCATTTCGCTCCACCTCTTATGCTTTTGTTCAACTGCAAAGTGAGTTGCATGTAAAAGAAGAGGTGTTGCCAATTAAGGGGTATTATTGCTCATTAAATGCCTTGTTAACATAAGAACATAAGAACTAGGAGCAGGAGTAGGCCATCCGGCCCTTCGAGCCTGCTCCGCCATTCAATAAGATCATGGCTGATCTTTTTGTGGACTCAGATCCACTTAACCGCACTCTCACCGTATCCCTTAATTCCTTTATTGTTCAAAAAAAACCTACCTTAGCTTTAAAAACGTTTACTGAAGTAGCGTCAACTACTTCACTGGGCAAGGAATTCCATAGATTAACAACCCTCTGGGTGAAGAAGTTCCTTCTCAATTCAGTCCTAAATCTGCTCCCTCTAATCTTGAGTCTATGCCCTCTTGTCCTAGCTTCACCTGCCAGTGGGAGCATCCTGGATAACAAGGTGTGGGGCTGGATGAACACAGCAGGCCAAGCAGCATCATAGGAGCAGGAAAGCTTGACAATTCAGGCCTCGACCCTTCATCAGAAATGGGGGAGGGGAAGAGGGTTCTGAAATAAATAGGGAGAGAGGGGGAGGCAGATAGAAGATGGATAGAAGAGAGGATAGGTGGAGAGGAAGCAGACAAGTCGAAGAGGCGGGGATGGAGCCAGTAAAAGTGAGTGTAGGTGGGGGGGGTAGGGAGGAGGTAGGTCAGTCCAGGGAGGACAGACAGGTCAAGGGGGCGGGATGATGTTAGTAGATAGGAGATGGGGGTGGGGCTTGAGGTGGGAGGAGGGGATGGGTGAGAGGAAGGACAGGTTAGGGAGGCAGAGATGAGCTGGGCTGGTTTTGGGATGCGGTTGGGGGAGGGGAGATTTTGAAGCTTGTGAAATCCACATTGATACCATTGGGCTGCAGGGTTCCCAGGCTGAATATGATTTGCTGTTCCTGCAGACTTCGGGTGGCATCACTGTGGCATTGCAGGAGGCCCAGGATGGACATGTCGTCTGAGGAATGGGAGGGGGAGTTGAAATGGTTTGCGACTGGGAGGTGCAGTTGTTTGTTGCGAACTGAGCGCAGGTGTTCTGCAAAGCAGTCCCCAAGCCTCCGCTTGGTTTCCCCGATGTAGAGGAAGCCACAACGGGTACAGCGGATGCAGTATACCACATTGGCAGATGTGCAGGTGAACATCTGCCTGATGTGGAAAGTCTTCTTGGGGCCTGGGATTGGGGTGAGGGAGGAGGTGTGGGGGCAGGTGTTGCACTTCCTGCAGTTGCAGGGAAAAGTGCTGGGTGTGGTGGGGCTGGAGGGGAGTGTGGAGCGGACAAGGGAGTCGCGGAGGGAGTGGTCCCTCCGGAAGGCAGGTAAGGCTGGAGAGGGAAAAATGTCTTTGGTGGTGGGGTCTGATTGCAGATGGCGGAAGTGTCGGAGGATGATGCGTTGGATCCGGAGGTTGGTGGGGTGGTATGTGAGGATGAGGGGGATTCTTTTTTGGTTATTATTGCGGGGACGGGGTGTGAGGGATGAGTTACGGGAAATGCGGGAGACACGGTCGAGGGCATTCTCGACCACTGTAGGGGGGAAGTTGCGGTCCTTGAAGAATGAGGAGCATCCTCTCTACTTCTATCTTATCTATTCCCTTCATAATTTTATATGTTTCTATAAGATCCCCCCTCAATCTTCTGAATTCCAATGAATATAATCCCAATCTACTCAGTCTGTCCTCATAAACCAGCCCCCTCAACTCCGGAATCAACTTAGTGAACCTCCTCTGTACCCCCTCCAGAGCCAGTATATCCTTTTTCAAATAAGGAGACCAAAACTGCACACAGTACTCCAGGTGTGGCCTCACCAGCACCTTGTACAGCTGCAACATAACCTCTCTGTTTTTAAACTCGATCCCTTTAGCAATGAACGACAAAATTCCAGCCTCACCATCGAGGTGGCACTGAGCAGGGTGGTGGCATCAGACCAAACTGCCAGGCTCTGGTAGAGCAGCCTGCTCAGCTGGTCCTCCAAGAAGAGGACTCCTTTCTTTTGCTCCAGCCCCTTCTCCAGGACCTCCAGGTCCCTGGCAGAAAATCCCAGTGCCACCCGCCTCTCTCTGACATCTTCAGTCCTTGGCTGAGCAGGGTAGCTTTGGACTACAAGTGCTCATCCGGGTGCACAGCGACCTTTTAAAGATGGCACTGACATCAGGGATGCTGGTCTTTCAGCAGATAGCCTGTGAATGGTTGAGTTGTTCCAGGAATGGTGTGTGTGAAGAGATTAAAGAAGGAGAAGATAAACTCTGATGTGAAACTTTCAAATAATATCAAGGTGGACAGCAAGAGCTTCTTTAAATATATAAAAGGAAGAGAGAGACAAAACTTAACAGAGGTGTCTTCGAGAATGAGGATGAAGAAATATAAGGGAGAGCCAGGAAATGGTGAAGGAGTTAAAAAAAAATTTTGCATCTCTCTTCACAGTAGAAGACTTTCAAAGTTACTAAGTAATCAAGGGGAATGGAGAAGAAAGAAAAGAAACACAGTAACTATCAGAAGAGATAAAGTGCTGAGGAAACTAATGTGGGCCAAAGACTAGTAGGTTCCCCGAATCTGATAGGATGCATCCAAGGATGTTAAAACGAGTAGCTATAGAAATAGTAGATTCACTTTAGTAAGCTTCCAATAATCTTTAGATTCACGAAAAAGACCCAGAGAATTGGAAAACTACTAATGCAATGCCTTTATTTGAAAAGGAAAGGAGACAAAAAATGGGTTATGGCAGGCCAGTTAGCTCAACATCTGTTATTGGGAAAATGTTAGTTTATATTATAAAGATGCAATAGCCGACTATTTAGAAATAAATAATATGATCAAGCAGAGTCAATATGGCATCGTGTAGGGGAAATCATTCCTGGCAGATTTATTAGAATTCTTTGAGGAAGTAACAAGAATAGTTAAAGGGGAAGCAGTGGATGTAGTATATTTGATCTTCAGAAGTACCACATGTTAACCTACTTAATAAAAGCCCGTGCTGTTGGAGGTAGTATATTTGCATGGATAGCCATTGACTAACTTGTAGAAAAGAGAGTTGAGATCTGGGGATATTTTTGGGATGGTAACCAGTAACTGGTAGGGAGCTGCAGATATCAATGCTGGGGCAACAAATAATTGCTATTATATTAATGACTTGGTTGAGGAAAGTGAAGGTACCAAAGCCAAGTTTGCAGCTGACTCAAAAATAGCAGGGAAGGCAAGTGCTATAGATGAGACAAACAGTTTGCAGAGGGATGTAGACAGGTTTAGCAAGTGCACAAAGACTTGGCGGATGGAATATAATGTGGGAAAATGTGAGGTTGTGCACTTTGGCAGGAAGAATTGAGGAACTGAATATTAATTAAATGGAAAAAGACTGCAGAAAATTACAGCATAGATGGGAGTCCTTGCACATAAATCTCAAAACTTTAACAAACAAGTTTAGCATGTAAGAGGAAAGGCAAATGGAAAGTTGGCCTTTATTTTAAAGACAGTGGGATATAACAATATGGACATCTTGCTAAGACTGTACAAGGCACTAGTCAGACCAGAACACAAGTGATGTGAGCAGTTTCACGCTCCTTATCTAAGAAAAGATAGACTGGCATCAGAAGCAGTCCAAAGCAGGTTCACTTGAATGATCTTGGGTAGGACGGGACTGTCCTTTGAGGAGAGGTTGATTAAGTGGTGCGAGTACACATTGGAGTTGAGAAGAATGAGAGGCGACTTTATTTAAACATCCAGAATTCTGAGGGGACTTGACCAAATAGATATGGAAAGGTTGGCTCCCCTTGTGGGAGGATCCGGGACGAGACGGCATAATCTCAGAATAAGGGGTGATCTCATTTAAAACAGAAATGAGAAGGACTTTCTTCTCTTAGAGGTAGTGATAGTGGGGAAAGGGCAGGAAAGTGGAATTAAAGCTTCTCAGATCAGCCATGATCTCATTGAACAGTGGAGCAGACTCCAATGGGCTGAATGGGCTACTTCTCCTCTTTCATAAAGGTCTTAAATAAGGGTTGAATCAGATGAGAGGTAAGCCATAGAGGTGGAGTAGATAGTAAATGAGGCATATTTAGTAAGATACAGCAAGAATTCCAAAAGTCTCAAAGAAACTGGCACTTGTCCAAAAAAAGTATAAGATTTACCCTTGGCTTTCAATTCCAGAATTTATTAATAGAATTTAAATTCCACCAGCTGTGATGGTGAGATTTGAACCTCTGCCCCCAGAATGCTATCCTCTGGATTGCCAATCCAACGGCATCATCATTATCCTGTCATCTCCACCAAAATACATTCAGGAGGAAGAATGATGAGCAATATCAACAAATGGAAGCAGGAACAGAGAGACCGGGGGGGTGTATGTATGCAAATCATTGAAGGTGACAGAACAAGTTGAGAAGGCTGTTATATAAAGCATTTGGAATCCTTAGATTTATTAATAGAGGAACAGAATACAAAAACAAAAAAAGTTACACTAAAATGTTTTAAATTGTACTCAGCTGGAGAATTCTATTCAATTTTGAATGTCCCATTTTAAGGAGATGTCAAGGCTTCAGATGGGTACAGAAGATATTTGCTAGAATACCAAAGGCTCCTCAATTATTTGGAAAGTCTAGAGAAACTGGGATTAAGCTTATTTGGATAGAGACAAAATTTAGTTGAGGTGTTTGAAATTGTGAATGACTTTGAAAGAGTAAATTCTCATGCCTGTCTTCAAATTCCCCTCCATGGCTTCACCCCTGCCCATTTCTGTAATTTCTTCCAGTGTTACAGCACCCTAAGATCACTGCACTCTGCCAATTCTGAAAATTGTGGATCGTAATCACTCCTTTGTTCTGTGACTGTTTGCCATATCTTCAGTTGCCGAGGCTCTAAACTCTAGAATTCCTTCCCTAAATCTCTTGACTATTCCACCTCACTTTATTTCTTTAAGATGATCCTGAAAACCTACCCGTTTAACCAAGCTTTGGTCATCTGGTCCAGTATCACTTTCTATGGCCTGGTGTCAAATTTTGTTCAATAATGCTTGTAATGTGCCTTATGATGTTTTATTATGTTAAAGGTGTCATACAAGCTGTTAATGTTGGTGTAGCAGTGATGGAGAAACTTGTTTCCAGTCATAGAAGTGTTGCTAACCAGAGGACACATAGTTAAGATGACTGGGAAAAGAGTTAGAGACATGATAATGAAATATTTTATTACAACAGCATTTTGATATCATCTAGAATTCCTTGCAAGAAAGAGTGTGAGAACAGATTCAAAAGTAACATTCTTACAAGCTCTGGATAACGAAGAGAAAAAGATGCAGGAAGAACAAGGCAGTGAGATTAAATGGTGGCTCCATCAAAGAGCCAGCACGGGCATAATTGGCCAAATGGCTTCCTTCTGTAATGTATTATTCAATGGTTCGAAGAGCATGGATAAAACTGTCAGAGCCTATTCCTGACTGAAATTATAACAGCTGAACTCAGCAGGCACTGTCATTATCACAATCAGGTGTCAGCCATATCTCAGTGAGTAGCTTTCTGAGTCACAAGGTTTTGAGTTCAACTCCCACTCCAGAAAGTTCTGCACAGTATCTAGGCTGGCACCCCAGTGCAGCAGTCAGAAAGTGCAGTACTGTCAGAGATGCTGCCTTTCAGATGATGTGCTAAACTGACATCCTTTCTGCCCTCTTTGGTGAACATAAAAATTCTACAGAGCTATCCTGAAGGAGAACAAAGGAGTTATCCCTGGCATCCTGTCCAAAGTTTAACCCCCTACCATACAAGCTAATCAACCTTGCCTTAGACATGCTCTGACACACCTCTGGACCTGGTGGGATTGAACCCAGGTTTCTGAGCTCAGAGGTAGGGGTGCTACCACTGTGCCCCAAGACCCTTTAATCATATTATATCATTGCTGTTTCTCAGAGCCCGAAGTACACGAATTGTTTGCGATATTTCTTTCATTATGAAGATAACTGCTCTTCAAAAGTTCCAATGAAAAGGTAATTGATCTAAAACATTAAGCACTGCTTCTCTCATCACAGAATATTTTCTGTATTTTCTGCTTTAACTTTCACAGTACTTACTTGACTGTAAAATGACTTGAGATACCATCAGGTTATAGTCCAACAGGTTTATTTGAAATCACAAGCTTTTGGAGTGTAGCCCCTTTGTCAGGTGAAGTGAGAGAGAAGCACACAGAACACAGAATCTATGGGCAGAGAGATCAAGGGCAACGAGATCAAAAGATCGAATAATAAATCCCTGCAGGTGATCTGAAGTGTCAGACAGTGTGAGTAAAGTGTCAACAGCTGAATAACAAGCGAAGGGATGACCTATAATCTGATTAAATGAGGCAGAGAGATAATTACAAAAGATTAAAAAATAGCCAAGGGCTCAATTTCTGCCCCACTACCAAAATGGAACCCATTTGTCTGGCAGCAGACACAAAGGAATTCATCAGACGAATGAGGGTCTGGGAATTCTTCCACAAAACCCGAAATGTCAGCAGTGAGCCCATTGGGACAAGCAATGAACTGGAACAGTCAACAGAGAGATCTGTGGTGCAGCCACCAAAGAAGAAGGAGTCGAACTGGACACCTCCAGAAGGCTAGAGATAACAAGCATGGGGCTGGATGAACACAGCAGGTCAAGCAGCATCATAGGAGCAGGAAAACTTGACGTTTCGGGCCTAGACCCTTCATCAGAAAGGTTCATCAGAAGGTGATGACCCTTCTGATGAAGGGTCTAGGCCCGAAACGTCAAGTTTTCCTGCTCCTATGATGCTGCTTGACCTGCTGTGTTCATCCAGCCCCATGCTTGTTATCTTGGATTCTCCAGCATCTGCAGTACCTTTTATCTCCGCCTCCAGAAGGCTGCTGCTCTGGGCTCGACATGTATGCTCAAGCCATCAGAAGATGCGTTAACACCAGGTCCATCAGCCACACTCACAAGATAGCGCAGAACATCACCCATGCACAACACAACACAATCTACACTCTCAAGACTCCACCTTCTGTCATGACACTACGGATTTCTTTCAGAAATTCAGCACCTACAGACCAGTCGAACCAAGTCCTCGTCACAATGGGCATTTTGGCACTGTACACCAGCATCCCCCACAACGACTGCGTTGCTGCAACAGCCTCAGTGTTGAACACTAACAACTGCCAATTTCCTATAACTGATTCGCTTAATCTTTGACCACAAAGTCTTCACTTTCGACTTCCAGGTCTTTATCTAAACACGCAGAACCCCTATGGAGACCAAATTTGCACCCAAATACAAGTAGTTCTGCTATAATGTGTGTTTTGTTAACAAGATTTGGTTGTAATGTGATTGATGAATAGTGAACAAGGTTTGGATAATGCGAATTTTCTGCTATACAGGTATAGTGATTTTCTATAGCGATTTCCCTATAACACAATTTTCTATGGTGACTTTTTTATAGCGCGAGGTCACACTATCATTATCACACAACTATCGCATTATAGGAGAACTGCCAACATTTTTATGCACAAGTTTGAGCAAGACTTCTTCGCAGCACAGGACCTCTGACCAACGCTATACACCAGATACATCAATGACATTTTCTTCCTTTGCACTCATGGCGAGGAATCACTGAAACAACTACATGGTGATATCAACAACTTTCATCCCACCATCAAAATTACCACGGACTACTCTTCAGAATCAGTCTCATTCTTGTCACATGCATCTCCATCAAGGACAGACACCTCAGTACCTCAATCTACCGCAAGCCTACAGATAACTTCATGATGCTGCACTTCTCTCACTTCCCCCCTAAACATATTAGAGAAGCCATCCCCTACGGATAAGCCCCGTGCATCCAAAGGATCTGCTCAGATGACGAGGAATCTGGTGGACACCTAAAGATTTTGAAGGATGCCCTCATAAGAACAGGATACAATGCTCAACTCATCATTTGCCAGTTTCGATATGCCACAGCGAAAAACCACAATGTCCTCCTCAGAAGACAGATACAAGATACGACCGATAGAGTACCCTTCTTTATCCAGTACTTCCCCAGAGCAGAGAGACTACACCATTGTCTTCGCAGCCCTCAACATGTCATCACTGACAATGAGCAACTCGCCAAGATCATTCCTACACCTCTACTTCTCGCCTTCAAACAACTGCCAAACCTTAAATGGACCATCGTTCATGGCAAACTACCTAGCCTTCAGGACAACATCAACCACAATACCACACAAACCCTGCCACAGTAACCTCTGCAAGACATGTCAGATCATCAACATGGACACTACCATCACACGTGGGACCACCACCCACCACGTGCACTGCAGATACTCAGTGACACGGCCAACGTTGTCTATCTTGTACACTACTGGCAATGATGCCCCAGGGCATGGTATATTGGTGAGACCATGCAGATGCTACAACAACGAATGAATGGACACTGTGCAACAATCTCCAGACAGGAATGTTCCCTCCCAGTCGGGGAACACTTCAGCGGTCAAGGACATTCAACTTCCAATCTTCGGGTAAGCGTTCTCCAAGGCAGCCTTCGAGATACAGAGACAACACAGAATCGCCGAGCAGGAACTGATGGCCAAGTTCTGTACCCATGAAGACGGCCTCAATCGTGACCTTGGGTTTGTGTTGTGCTACATGTGACCCCACCACACTGCTCTGTATCTGTAAAACTTTCCTTACTGTCCTGTTTTGACACCATCACCTGAATAAATTGTTATACTCTGTCTACCTTAATCAGTTGGTGCAGTTTGGATACACACTCGGCATGCGACTCTTGTACCTATCATGTTATTCCAGTCATTTGGTTTGTCTCCAGCACCACCTTATTTTTAATTTTTTGGATTAATTTATTGTCTCATTTAATCGAATTATAGGTCATCCCTTTGTTTGTTATTCAGCTGCTGACACTTTACTCACACTGTCTGACACTTCTGATCACCTGCAGGGATTAATTATTCAACACTCCACTTGCAAAATATGTCTAATCTTTTGATCTCTCTGCCCATAAATCTGTGTTCTGTGTGCTTCTCTCTCACTTCACCTGATGAAGGGCTACGCTCTGAAAGCTTGTAATTTCAAATAAACCTAGTTGGACTATAACCTGGTGTCGTGTGCCTTCTGACTTTGTTCACCCCAGTGCAACACTGGCACCTTCACATCTTGAGGTACGAAGATACTGTAAAAGGTATGGTTAATGCAGCATTATTTCTTTTAAAACCTCTGCTAGATCAAAACTATCCATCACTTTCCATCCCTTGTCCTGTCAATCAGTGCATTACAAGACCATATCAAGCCATGTAAAGACTGTCAGAGCCAACAAACACATGAGTGCCAGACTTAGCCTGTCTGAAATTGTAACAGTTGAACACTATCACGCTCATAATTACTGACTTCCATGGACAGAAGGTTTCCAGGTCTCTTAATCAGCACCTCGCTGTGCAATTTGTTTCTCTCCTTCTGCTGTAGTGTCACAAAATACAAGTGGCCTATTCGTATTCACAACCTGGCAACTTCACAGGTTCACATTAACAGAGGGAAGGAAGAGGGATGTTAACTCAGCCAGTTCGGTGGAATGTGGGCTACCTCAGGGAAATGGAGGCAACTGGAAGAGAGGTGGGGTTGGGAGCCAAAAGAAAACAAAGTTTACTTCCCTACTCAATGCTTTCATGTCTGTTGCTGAAGGTACTAAATCTTGCTCGGACACAATTCCAAGACAGGAGCTTATAGAACCTCACCCAAATAGCTATATTTCACATCAATGCCTGCACTCAATGTCAACCTTGCCAGTGATGGCACTGTCATTTTTCAGTTGAAAGACTCCAGGTTCCCTCCAGAGGCTTAAGATGACAATCTTCATTGATTCTTCAGTGCAGGGTTACGAACCCAAGCTCATCTTACTCTCTCTCCTGGGCCCAAGGGTGCTGAGGCCAATTATCATTCTTCTCCAATGTCTGGAAGGAGAACAAGACCAGAAGTCACAAATTTAAAACAATCACTAATAAATCCATTAGGCAATCCAGAGAATGATGAGAGGAGGAGGCATTTGGGACCCTTTGCTCTGATTGTGTTTGTCTGCCGGGATTCTGGTTCCATTAAGAAACCATTCCATAATGATCATTTCTCCTCAATTCTCCTCCTACAAACCATTTGGGTAAAATTACTGTGCCCTTGGTCAAAATGTCAAAATAAAAGACACCAATAAAGAAACCATAACACAGCAACTTTATCCAACCACCTTAACGCCAGCAACACTAGGCATTTCACCCTGTACATTTCCCCTTAGTATCAATATTGCAGGTGCCTCCAGTTATCGTCATGCTCCTGAACAGAGCTGACAAAGTCAAAGGTTTTTATGAGGTTGCAGTAGGTTATGCACAGCAGTTATAGCTGTACCTTGCAAGGTTGTTGAACTTCCTGCAATGAAGATTATTTCTGTGGCACTCTTCAATGGATTAAAATGGTACTGTGACTCTGGAAGCTGTTCCTAGGCTGGTGGGAAGGATACTTTTAATGATCTTCCTTCTGACAGGCACAAGGACACTCCTCTACAGTCACTGCAATCAGAATTGTCTCCTTCCTTGAATGTATTCATGATCAGGCCGTCCGTTCTCCCTGGCATGTGGTCTTTCTCAAGTTCAAACGGACCCACTGATTCCTGGGAGAGACCAGCTTGTAACTGACAAAATGAAGAAGGCCTGTCGAGAGATTTTATCGGGAATGTGCATTGGTGAAACCGAGATGGCTGAGAGGATGCGCAGACCTCCAAAAATTACCCATCTACTCAAACTGTCAAGTACGACCTGTCCCACATGTGGTAGAGTCTGTGAATCGTACTTTGAATGTACAAGCTATTTCAGAAACCGTCGAATCAGGGTGCAAGGACATCATCCTTGATCCTGAAGGACTGCCTAAGCAGAAGGGATGGATGAAGGGAGGCATGGCGGGATAGAGAGCAGGACCTCCAGCAGGATATAGGGACAGGGCGCATGATGGGGGCTTTAAGAAGGGGACAAGGCAGGAGGATGCTATCATCCTGTGTGTTCCTGGTGACATTGGGATGCAATGCCATCTGTCATAGCTGGGTTCATGATGCTGAGTTTCGTCTTGATTCAAGGATGAGGCCTACTCAATGTTGTGAGTCTTTGTTTTCACCCATTGTCTGACTGAAGAGGCCAATTCATGGCCTACAAATCTTTAGGCACATGGGGAAGGGCATCCCACAAAGGTAGTGGCATCTGGAGTTGAGGTCTTGTCGCTTACTTTTCCGTTTTTGCTCTGTTTCTTCATCATGGGTGCACACAGATGCTGTCGGGTAGGGGCTGCAGCAAGGCTGGGGTGGACAGTGGTTCTGATGGGTGGTCTGGTGCTTGGTCATTAGGGGCTCCCTCGTGAAGACATTGAGCTGCATATCAGACAACTCAGAGCAGCCTCATCTCTGAGAGAGAGAGAGAGACAGAGACAGAGACGTCATGCTGAAATAGTGCCAATCAGGTGAGGTAAACTACTGCAGTAACCAATGTTAAAATGAATTGCATGATGCTCAGTGAAATTTCTGGTACCAATTAATGCCACATTTTAAAGTAAAATGATGCTGAAATGGAGGAGAACCAAATGTGGATTCCATGTATGAGTTTTCCTTCGCCAACATTCAGGGACTGAGTGAGTCTGTTTTTTGCAGAGTTAAAGAGATCAGGACTACCTTGCAAATCTGGTGTAGATTGGGCAATGACACTGCAATCACCCACAAGCTCTAGATCATATCTGCCTTTGGTGGTCAGTTCAGTCTTGGCATGGAGGTGACTAAGGTTTAAGATTTCTCCATCAAGTCTTTAATACTGACATCATATCTATTGATCCCTTTAGACCTAAGAACTATATCTAACTCCTTACTGATGACAGTCAATGTTTCGGCCTCAACCACTCCTGGGGCAAAGAGTTCCACAGACTCATCAGTCTCTGGGTGAAGACATTTCTCCTCATCTCAGTCCTAAATGGCCTACCCATATCCTTGGACTGTGACCCTCTGGTTTTGGACTCCCCAGTCATCTGGAATATCCTTCCTATGTTTACCCTTTCTGATCCCGTTAGAATTTTATAGGTTTCTGTGAGATCCCATCTTAGTCTTCGAAACTCCAGTGAATATAGTCCTAACTGATACAGTCTGTAATGATTCAGAAGATTGCTGTCAGAATTTTCACGGCTAGAGAAATACCTCAATAATATCTACAGCATAATCACAGCTCTTGAAGACAGTTTCAGTTCTGAAATTGCGCTGTTGTACGAATTTCCAGATTGGCTTCTGGAATTCCACTGTTTAGGACTGAGACGTTGATCATCGTTCTTTTGGACCTTTGCTTGTTGCAATGTCTTCGAGCGAGGTGGATGTTCGTAATCACTCAAACAAGTCAACAATCAGCAGGCTTCAGAGCCCCATATGAACTGTGTCTTAGAGACATTATATAGTTATTTGACATGAATGATGACATGATTCAGGAGGCTCCAGTGAGCTAGGGGGCCTCCACATGGTTTTCTAATTGTCCTTCTGGCAGAAGGAGATATTTATTATAACAAGGCAATGCCGAGCCCATGTTGACAACAGAAGAACATCATTTGCATTGACTTTTCCTATGCTGCTTTTTTTTCTAGATAACAGAGTCACTGCACAACCCTGATATTAAACCACCCAGAGAGAAGCTCTTTCTTCACTTAGAATGGCAGTTTGGTCCTCTTCGAGGTTAAAATCGAAATTTATCCTCACATCTTCATCCGAGTCAAAGGTCAGGGCATAAATGCCAATGACTGTGGGAAAGTATGGCTGAGCTGGAGATGTAGTTTTCTGAGTCTTTTGTTTGTACAGTTGGAAGTTCTGGCACTGCATCCAGCATCCTATTCCGAATGGCTAAACCAGCTCAGTGGATATGAGTCTTGCTGTCTGTCTTGTCTTCTGAATTGAAAGTGTACCCCTGCCCCCGCCAAGCCCCCGCTCCCCCGTGTCTTCCTTCACCTTCCCAGGAAGGTACTTCTCACCGAAGGCAACATTGTCATTTTGGAATCTTTGGAGGCACAGGCTTTGGTTGCAGTCCTTTGTGAGTGTTGTAACAAGCCAAGTCACTAAATTTAGAACACAAAGGTTATGATGTAGAAGCATGTGGTTCCCCAGCCAGGAGAAAATGGGACAGCCTATTTTTAGGGCCTCTTTTCGAGCCACTTCCCCATTTGGGGCGAGCTGAGGCTATTCTGAAGAACAATGCTCAGTCAGAGGTGCTGAGATAACAAGTTGTGGGGCTGGATGAACACAGCAGGCCAAGCAGCATCATAGGAGCAGGAAAGCTTGACATTTCGGGCCTAGACCCTTCATCAGAAATGGGGGAGGGGAAGAGGGTTCTGAAATAAATAGGGAGAGAGGGGTAGGCAGATAGAAGATGGATAGAGGAGAGGATAGGTGGAGAGGAGGCAGACAAGTCGAAGTGGCAGGGATGGAGCCAGTAAAGGTGAGTGTAGGTGGGGGGG
>JAHRHZ010000022.1:22708237-22756010 GCA_024137785.1 Ginglymostoma cirratum
GGGGGTGGGGCTTGAGGTGGGAGGAGGGGATGGGTGAGAGGAAGGACAGGTTAGGGAGGCAGAGATGAGCTGGGCTGGTTTTGGGATGCGGTTGGGGGAGGGGAGATTTTGAAGCTTGTGAAATCCACATTGATACCATTGGGCTGCAGGGTTCCCAGGCTGAATATGATTTGCTGTTCCTGCAGACTTCGGGTGGCATCACTGTGGCATTGCAGGAGGCCCAGGATGGACATGTCGTCTGAGGAATGGGAGGGGGAGTTGAAATGGTTCGCGACTGGGAGGTGCAGTTGTTTGTTGCGAACTGAGCGCAGGTGTTCTGCAAAGCGATCCCCAAGCCTCCGCTCGGTTTCCCCGATGTAGAGGAAGCCACAACGGGTACAGCGGATGCAGTATACCACATTGGCAGATGTGCAGGTGAACATCTGCCTGATGTGGAAAGTCTTCTTGGGGCCTGGGATTGGGGTGAGGGAGGAGGTGTGGGGGCAGGTGTAGCACTTCCTGCGGTTGCAGGGAAAAGTGCCGGGTGTGGTGGGGCTGGAGGGGAATGTGGAGCGTTTAAGGGAGTCGCGGAGGGAGTGGTCCCTCCGAAAGGCAGATAAGGGTGGGGAGGGAGATATGTCTTTGGTGGTGGGGTCTGATTGCAGATGGCGGAAGTGTCAGAGGATGATGCGTTGGATCCGGACGTTGGTGGGGTGGTATGTCCGTCCTCCTTGGACTGACATATCTCCTCCCTACCCCCCCACCTACACTCACCTTGACTGGCTCCATCCCGCCTCTTCGACTTGTCTGCCTCCTCTCCACCTATCCTCTCCTCTATCCATCTTCTATCCACCTCCCCCTCTCTCCCTATTTATTTCAGAACCTTCTTCCCCTCCCCCATTTCTGATGAAGGGTCTCGTTCCGAAACGTCAAGCTTTCCTGCTCCTATGATGCTGCTTGGCCTGCTGTGTTCATCCAGCCCCACAACTTGTTATCTCGGATTCTCCAGCATCTGCAGTACCTTTTATCTCAGTCAGAGGTGCTGCTGCCCGAAGACACCTCTGTCCCAACACAGGCATCATATCTGTCACCTGTGTGTGGACTCTTCACTAGCAATTCCCAGGTTCACAGCCTTGTCCCTGTCACCAATTTTCCTGTCATCCACAGGAATTGAAAAATGGACTTTGATAGAGGCCTGTGTATGACTTTATTGAACACCCGAATGTTGGGGTGCAGTCATTGTCCACATGACATTGATGGGGTTGGTGATCATACTTTGGTGATACGCCATTCTACAGTAGGTTAGCCAGAGGTAGGCTAGCTGAGCCATTTGTTTGCCATGTGCATTGCTGGACCCCACATTGAATGTTCCACCAACCAACAGTGCTAATGTGTGGCAAATACTACAATCGTTTGACTGATGAGCCAGCATTTTGTTTAGTCCCTGCCTCAATGGGACTAGGCTAATTGCAAATTGTGATCCCTGGTCTCACAAATAGCAGCAATCCAGTGTTTAGCCACCAAAGTGAAGGAAATTACCGAGTGACCATTTACTACCCTAGAAAGGAGGATAAAAGATTCCTGATTTGGTGGAAGCCTTGCTCAGTTTAAAATGTTAAGTGGTGTGTCGATGCTGGACAATTGGCAGCAGGTTCCCAGTGTTTCAGCTTTGGATTTGTGATGAGTAACACACTTGTCTCTGAATCAGAGGATCACTCTAGGAACACCAGCACAAAGTCCAGGCTGTCAGTCCAGTACTGCACTGGAAGAAGGTTATGCTAAAGGTGGCATGGTGGCTCGGTGGTTAGCACTGCTGCCTCACAGCACCAGGGACCTGGGATTCTACCCTTTGGAGACTGTCTGTGTGGATTTTGCTCATTCTCCCTGTTTCTGGGTGGGTTTCTGCTGTATGCTCCAGTTTTCTCTCACAGTCTAAAGTTGAGCAGATTAGGTGGATTGGTCATACTAAGTTATCCATTAGAGTCTAGGGATGTGTCGGCTAAGTGAATTAGCCATGGGAAATGTAAGATTATAGGTTATGGGGGTGGGGTCTGGGTGGGATCCTCTTTGGTGGGCCAGTGTAGACTTGCTGGCCAGCTTCCACATTGTTGGGGTCCTAATGAATGGCCTTCTTTGGATGTGATTTTAAACTGAGGTTCCATCTTTTCTCAGGTGGATGCAAAGAATCCCATGGCAATATTTTAAAGAGGAGCCGGGGAGTTATCCTGGCTGATACTTATCCACACTCTGCCTTAACGAAATCTTGTCGATTCTCTCATTGCTGCTTGTGAGAACTTACAAATTGGTGGATATATTTCCTTGATTGCAACAGTGACTACACTTAATTCATAAATCTTCTTTTTGATAAGGTAGTTAATTTATCATAAAATGCTTTGGGACAAACGGAGGTAGTGAAATGTGCTGTATAAATGCAAGTCCTTTATTTCTTTTTGTTCCAAGTTGTCAGCATTTGTAGTTTTCACTTTTCTCCATCTTCAAGGCATGAATTGGAAGATTGCTTTGGTGCTTACTGACTGTGTGCTACGGTGAGTTCTTGAGAGGGAGACGATATATGAGTGTTAAGTCTGGAAGAGAAGAACCATGTTGTAATTGCTGTTGGGGGATCTATTATTCTCCATCAAAGGTGATTGCTGATCTTCACAAGCTTTGTCTGACCATCGATCTCACGCCCCTGGCCCACTTCTTGTACAACCTTGTGCAACTTATTCTTGTGGAAATACAGATAGTGCTCAGTGTTTTAGGCAAAGTTAAGGGAACTTCCGTAAAATTGAATTGGACCTGTTTTTCTCTGGATCCTTGTGGATTTGGGAACACCTTCTTGTTGCAACCATATGGATATGAAGCCCAAAGTCGTGGAAGTTATGCTACAGTTGTATAAAGCCCCCCTTTACCTGAAATACCACAATATGCTCCAGTACCTCACCTGATGAAGGATATATTGTCAATCCACTGCTGAGGTTCAGTCTTCTGCTTTGCTTGTGACAGCATCACTTATTCCGTCAGCATTAATGGATGTGGTTAATAATGTGAGAATGGTTAGATTAATTGAGGAATAGATATTGAATCGCAAACTGGGGATAATTCCCTTCGCCTTCTGCTGCCATGAGATCTTTGTTATCCACTTGAGCAGGCAGATGGAACCTCATCAAGTTAAATGTCTCATCCAAAAGATAGCTTCATCCACCATGCCGTGCCAGAGTGTCAGTCTTGATTTATGTGCTCAAGCTCCGGAGTGGGAGTAGAGTTGAACCTAGTGACCCTGAGGCAGAGCTGACACACTCAAGGTAAAGGACTAAGATCTTCAGGTGCAATCAGAAAATCCTGCTGAACTGTAAAGTCTTCTCGATCTGATAATAGAGGTCCTGTCCTACACTACTACAGAGATAACACTTCAAAAAACACTTCATTGGCTTTGGGATATTCTGTCATTATGAAAGGTACCATAGGTATTGAAGTCTTTATTTTCTTGGAAGAGAGCTGGGAGACCAGTCGCAACATCATAGCACTTGGTTGCTACTGACTTCAGGCTTTACCGAGAGGTGAAGGTAACATGGTCAGAGTCCCAGTGGACAGTGGCTCTGCTCTCTCATTAGAGACAGAGAGAGAGAGAGATGGCAGGTGGTGAGTTTAACCTGAAGATCGTATCTCAGGTGAGGGCATCACTTTGCTGTTGCAAACCAGCTGTCCACCCCACTGAACTAACCAACCCCCATAACCATGAAGTAAAACAAATACGAGAAGGACGTTGAAGTGCCAAAACTAATTGCACCAGCAACCCAAGCTTTAGGCCTTCAGAAAGGCCTGTGAAATCCCAGGGTGACCATACTTAACGGATCATATTTACTTCCATCCATATTTACCTGACCTTTACATTAGGAAATCGGACATTTCTCCCTTACTTCTCATCACTGAACCAAAGGTGTTCAGACATTATCAAGACTGTGGAATGTTCCTGTACAAATAGAAAACAGTCTTGTAGTGAAAAAAAAATGCTTGTCATCCATTGATCAGTGAGATGAATATCTATCTAAGAGAACTGGCAGGAACCAAGGTACATGTATCAATGCATTCCTTAACTACATTATTCTTGCTTTGTCCCAAGGCGTGTGATCATCAGCCAATCTGAAAGGAGTATTCTATGTGACCTTTAGGAAGGGATCTATGCATCTTTAATTTTTGTCACTGAATGACACATTTGGACCTTGAAGTTTGCAGGAATCAAGCCAGAAAATTGAGCAAAACGTAAACCTGTGACCCCTTGCAAAATGGAGCAAATGTTCCCAACATGCAATGGCTGATATTGAGTTAAATTTGGCATCTATTTTAGTGCTATGGAATTTCTGATACACTTATTAAAGCATAAAATTATGGCTTTATGTCAAAGGACTTGACATTTCCTGGTTGGTTCGATAATCAAGAGAGCATCTTATCACATGAACAGGTCATCCAAAAAGAATTTTCAAGTTACTTTTGAAATACAGTAACTGTTACATAGTCAAATATTGCAGTCAATTTGCTCACAGCTAGTTTCCACAAGAACAAATAAGATAAATTACTTATAGAATTCTTACTTCTTGGCAATTACTCATTGGTTGGTTTTCTATCCTCATGTTCACATTTAAGGCAATCAATACTCTCCACTTAACAGTAATTTGTTGCCTGTTTAATAGTGAGCTAATCTCAGTTCTATGCTGCGGCAACGCATACACACAAACTTGATACACTGTGACAGGCATCTGACAGCTGAAAGGCTGAAATCAAGTGCCAGAGGTTAAATCATAAATGGGCAGGAGGTGTTGCATGTGTGATCGCTTACAGCCTAATTCAGGAACAAACTGAAAGTTTATAATTGCGTAAAAAATCCAAATAACTTCAATGCATTATTTATATCTAGATGGCATATTGTGAATGCAAATGATTCTCCTCCCAGCAATCTTTCTCTAGTTGGACTATTTCACGAGAGAAGTGTTTTAGGAAATTTTATTGTGAAAAACATTAAAGCTATCAATGAGAAGTGTGGGGTTGATGGACCAAGTGGAGCCTCGCCAACTTATTCAAAAGGGCTGTGCACTTAACCAAATGGTTGGTACATTCCAGAAAAAAAGGAACATTGGATGAGATCAGGAAATACCTCCTATGGAGTGTAATTGCTCTGTTTTGGTGGCGTATACTAGCATGATTTGTATTTTGTAGATTTGTTCAATTATCTCTGGGAGCTGCGCAGTTTTCCCTTTAAGGTACTGAATGGGTTAGCAAAGACCCACAACATTGCAAGTTGAATGTATTATCTTGAAAATGTTCATTTCTATATTCCTTTTTTTAAATGTCCTGTTCTACATTGAGTTCATTTACCAAAGAAATCAAAGATGGTTGTGGTATATTGGAATAAAACAGTTTATAAATCAATATTGTGATAAAATATAGGTACTGATTGGAGACACTCCACTTTGAGACTTAGATAGGTATAATGTGGTTTATTTACATAGTTAATATAGGCAAAAGCACAATGTCAATGAATATCAACATTTCTGCATAGATGAGAGCTTTCAACCCAAAGCACTTCGACTGCAAGAAATAGGAACAGGATTAGGCCATTCGGCCCCTCAAGCCTGCTCTTGCAGCAGTGCTGGTTCAACTGAGAGAGCTATCCACTGCAATCCGAATTCTTTCCTTCAAAAAGTGTATGAGTAGCAATCCTGCATCTGAAATAGAAGAAATTTCAGAAAGTTGTGGATCCAGTCCTACTCCAGAAACATGAGGACATAATTTGATTTGAAATTTCAATGCAGCACTGAGGTAGTGCTACCCTGTCAGAAGTACTGTCTATTTACATGAAACATAAAGTTCAGACTTATCATCTATCCCTGATCTCCAGAGGAATCCACAATATTATTCAAAGAAGAACACAGGGGTGCTTCCTGGTATCTTGGTCAATGTTTATCCCCCAATAAATAGAACTAAAACAGATGAGTTGGTCATTTAATGAATAGTGGGTCTTGCTCTAACAAATTGTCTACTATATTTCCTACAATGTAGCAATGTCAATCCTTCAAACTAATTAATTGACTGGGAAGTACTTTGGAGCATGCTGAGCTCATGAAAACTAGTACCTGAAAGCAAATTTCCCCTCTAAAAAAAATCTGCCTGATCTACCTAATATGTAAGATCCTGGGGCAACTTGGTGGAGTATATGCTGAAGCATGTTTCCCCTTGTAGGAGAGTCGAGACCTTATTAAAAATAAGTTTCTTCCATTTAAGTTGGTGTTGAGGATACTGTTTTCTCTCTCAGAGGGCTATCAATCTGTGGAATTCTGTCACAGGGAGTGGTAGGTATAGGATCATTAAATATTTTCAAAAAAGAAGTAGTTTCTTGACTAACAAGAAAATTGAAGAGATTGAGCCTCTCTGCTGCCTAAGATTTTGTGTGGGCACCCTTCTCCTCTTGGTATCAGTAACATGGACTAATGCCAGTAAAAGGGTTTCATGGTAGTGAATTTACTCAAGGCATGTCAGATGGTTCTGTAGGACACAGTTACAACGTATAACATGCTGAAAAAGGCAGAATTAGCCATCTATAGCACAGTAGCAGCAGGTGGGCACCACTGTCTCAGGTAATATTCCAGTAATGTTGTCTCCGACAAAAGCCGCAGCCAACCGAGGAGATGAATGAGAAAAGCAATTGATTCAGAAAACTGCATATCGTTGCAAATCTTTCAAAATCTTCCTCCTTAACAGTACTATGGGGCTACCTACAGTACATGGACGGCAGCGGTTCAAGAAGCCAGCTGACCTCCACCTTCTCAAGGGCAACTATGGACGGACAATAAATGCTGACCAGCCAGCAACACCCACACCCCTAAGTGGAATTAAATCTGGGGAGAAAATCAAAATCCTCATTTTGAAGGATTTCATTGATCTTTAAATGTTTGAAAGTACCTTTTTCAGCATAAATAGAAGGATAATTCTGAAACAGTTAGAAGATTTTAAAATTCAACAAAATTAAACAACATTTTTGAAAAGGAAGTAAGAAAATAGAACTTAATCATCACACTGCTGTTGGTTGAACTTTGTTAACAAGTTGAATTCCATGTTTATCCATAAAGGAAGAGAGAAAAAGCTTCAAAAATAGTCATTCATTGTTTTGGGCTGTCCTGAGAAAGTGAAAGGTATTATATAAATGCAAAGTCTTTTAAAAAATTGTTTTGATATTGCTAGTTCTTTCATTCTTTTATTCCCTCATTGGATCTGTTTTTCACTGCCATGCTTGTATTTTCTGTGGTCGTCCTTGTCACAGAAAATATAGTAATTCTATTTAAGTCGTCTCGACACAATGAGAACTTTGGAAGCCATTTTGAAACTGTTGAGGGCAATTTTCAGAGCAGGATTCCATAGAACTGCAAGTTTGTCACTTACATTCCCGTAACTTGGCTCACATCAAAGCTCCTGTTGAATACAAGAATTCTCTCGGGTCTGGGAACAAGGGAATAATGTTGATCTTATTTGTGCACTCTGGATTACTTTCATGAAAAGTTGGTAGCATAACTATCTAAGAAAGAAAGGTGTATTCTCAGAGATATTTCATAATATAACTAATGGAAAAATATCAAGGAAAATAAACCAATAATAAAAAAGAATCTCATGCCGTCATGTGGAAACTACTGCAACATTATTATTGTTTCACATATTCAGGGATGTATTTCAAGTAAAGTATGAAAGAAAACCAACTTACGTTAGGAATATCATTTACAGTTGAGTGAAAATCCCAGTGAGGTCAACAATCTTATCTCATATACATTTCTCATCCATGTTTTTGAATCCCTCCCTGGCCTTATCCCTCTCTGTATCTCTGCCAAAGCTACAAACATCTGAATCCCCCTGCCCCTCAAATTTTAGCCACAAGTGCCTCCCTGATATTTGATGGTTGTTCTGTTGATGGCCACCCTTCCACTTTCTCGGCCTAACCTGAATTTCCATCCCTAATCCTTTCTATCTCTTTCATTTTCTTTCTTCATTTAAGGGGGACCCTGTGAGCTTACCTTTTTGATAAAACTTTTGATTATCGGTCCTAACAGCTTTTTCTATTGATCAACGATAGTTAGGATTCAGAACACACAGGTGAACTGCCTTAGTCGTGTTTATTGCATTATAGGCACTTTGTAAAAGCAGGCTGCTGCTGTTGTTTTAATTCCAAGTGAATGAAGCTCTGCAATGGAAGTCTAATTTTGTGACACTGCTCATCTTATAGGTAAGAAGTATAATGCTGGAGAGGCAAACACAGTGTGGCAAAAATGCTGTAATGAACAATGATCTTAGCTCTACACCTTGCTTAAAGTGCTCGGAACACATCATCCTCATCCTAGAGTTCAAATTATCCCAGAAACAAATTGGGTTTGGTAATGGCAGAATTGAGCTCTGTGGTCACCAGTTTCTCATTATTCATGTCGGCCTTATTTGAAAATCTCAAATAACCAATTGTTTATGATGTTACATGAGATTGAACCAAACTGCACAAAGGTATCAAAGACATCATTTATTTCACTCCCATCAAATCATTATAACCATTAATGGAAAAACTTAACTCAAAGAAGCAAGTTTTTTACATAATGTGTTCATGGCTGACTCTCCCGATGTACCAAAAATACCACTGAGAGCTTTGCTCCTGATCTCTGGCTCTGTGGGGAGTGGAGTTCAGCTCCTATTGCTAATTCACGGTGGCCACATGAATCCAATTACTTGCTATATGACAGGAATCTTCATCCTTGTGGCCTCTCAAAATCAAGTGTAGTCTGCCTTGGACTAGCAGCAGCTAAGTCTCTTCCAATTCCATTTCCTGGTCTTTGTACCATCAGAGGTACACACTCACACTCCTTCACACTCAGCTCTCTACTGCTGCTCTTGCTCTCTCTTCTTCCTCATTGGCTTCAAGCTCTTCCCTTCTATCAGCTCTCTGTCCAGGCTCATTCCTCCCTCACCAGCCTGTCCTGGAGGATCTTACAGGATTCGCCAACACCCCCTCCACCAACTATTCCTGTTGGCGGGGACCCAGTGCCCAACAGGATATGCCCCACAGTAGGCAGGACCTGTCATCCATTGTTTGAATACAAACAGGATTCAAGAGAATGGGAAAAGGCCGGAGATTAGCACTAGGTAATGATGCTTGTATAAGCAGGTACAGGTAAGATGGACTGAATGGCCTCCTTCTGCACAGTAGCAATTCTGTGATTCTCACCTGCACTAATATTGGAAGTTGGAATGCTGAGGTCCTGCTCACCTCTGCCATTACAGTGATTTACTGGTAACACTGCTATCTACTGGAAGCAGTGAAACTATACGCAGATGTGTAGAATCATAAAATCCAAGAGCACAGAATAGTACTGTTCAGCATTAGTGCCATCATGTATTTAAAAGCACTGATAACTATCCAATTCCCTTGCTCCTTCGTCATATTTCTGTAACTTTCTCAAGTTTCCTTTGGGAAGCTATTCTTGAACCTGCTTCCACATCCCATTCTGATCATAACATAGAGCTCTTACACTAACAACATTTTCATGCCACCTTAATACCATAGAATCTCTACAGTGTTGAAGCAGGCCATTTGGCCCATCCCTTGTACCAACCCTCCAAAGAGCATCACACCCAGTCCCACACCTGTACCCCTGCATGGGCCAACCCACCTAGCCTGCATGTCCCTGGACACTACAGGCAACTTTTAAGCATGGCAAATCCATCTAACCTTTGGACTGTGGGAGGAAACAAGAGCAAACCCTGGCAGACATGGGGAGAACGTGCAAACTCCACACAGACAGTCACTCAAGGCTGGAGTTGATTCTGGACCCGTGGTGCTGTGAGTCACTGTGCTGCCCCAATTGTCACGCAATTCCATAATGCACATTATATCACAATTCCAAGGACCTGTATGAGGTGAAACCACACAAGGATTTATCTTCAGTTCAGGTGCATGATTACTCCTAGTCTTAATGTGCCATTTGTAATAGGCTGGATCAGTGTATTGTATCAAAACTGCCCTATGAAATCAGATGGAAGGAGAGGAACCAGTAACAACCCAACCATATGCATTCCTTTCCTATGCAATCATGTAATTCTGAGCAAGAACATTAAAGCTAAGGGAGCTGAGTTTCATATTTTGAAATGACACGAGTCTGGGAGACAATAGAATAGTTTTATTTGTGAGAGTTTTCTTTTATCCTTGAACCAGCATCAAAATATCATGTTACTCATCTCTACGAAGGTACTGATCAGAACATTCGCTACTGCAAATTCATAAATCCTTCAAGGTCTAGGTTTGGTCATAATTTAGGATGCAAGCTTTCTATTGAAAATAAAGGCACTCAGATGTGTACCAAGGCCTGCTGACAGATTGAATCAGTGACATTATCAGGTAAATGCAACATTTGTGATCTATGAAATCATAGTTGTATTAATGATATGAATACCTTTTCTCTAAACAGAAGCAAAAGGTGAAAGAGCTTACTGTTTTGCATGGTAGCTCACAGACAGAAGCACATTATATAGTCTATCAAAGCTCTGCCATCTCTTTTAAGGCATATTCAATTAGTTCCTGTTCTTTCCTTACTGACTGCCAATATTTTATTTTCAAAACTTTATCCTTTTGAGAGTTATTGAATCAACTTTCAACGCCAATTTTTTTTTAGATTGCAACAGTAGCTACCTTCAATCAGTGCATTTGTGATTATGCCAGTTTACCTTCTGAGTTTTTTTTTGCCAACGAATTACTGCTGAATACTCTAGCAATGGAAACCTAACATTTGATGGGACAATATTGTATCTGTTTCAGAAGGGTTCATGTTAACTGCCCCCAGCTGGCATAAGTTGGGTAATGGTGGAAATAAAAATCGAAACAATGGTAAGTTAAATGCCAGATTCTCACTTTAATGTCATAGTCAGTGATTGAAGTCTTGATGAAACCCTTTCAGCCGTCAAAAACATCAAGGGTATTCAATGCACAAGCACTTCATTCTACGATTCAGTAAAGACCTCACCTTGACTTGTATCCATCAAATTCCTAATGGATAATTGATTTTTACACTTGGATACCAGAAATAGAATTTAAGGTATCCAAACAGGACAAACTGTAACAAAAAGTGGTATGAATAAAGATTCAATGTCGAGTCGCTGGATGCCACTACATGGAAAACTGGAAGTACTGCAGGTGCTGGGCCACAAGAGGTTGCTGGATGAGAGAATGCCAGCTTAGGAAAGTACAATCTGTAACCTGTTCTATTAC
Source organism: Ginglymostoma cirratum (assembly GCA_024137785.1). Lineage (NCBI taxonomy): Eukaryota > Metazoa > Chordata > Chondrichthyes > Orectolobiformes > Ginglymostomatidae > Ginglymostoma > Ginglymostoma cirratum. The sequence continues at coordinate 22,719,504 of JAHRHZ010000022.1, forward strand.
TTTATAGAGTTATTCACACATTGTAGAAAATGCAGTAGCCAACATGTGCACCTCAGCCTCCCACAAGCTGCACATCAGTTAATGATGTTATCATTTGTTTTGGGTGTTGGTTGAGCGATTAATGACACAGGTATTTATGTTTGGCGCAGAAAGTGTAGGAGAAGCTGAGCAGCTCTAGCAGCATTTGTAGAGACAAGGAACGAGTTAAATTTCGAGTCCAATCTTTGGACCTGCTGAGTTTCTTCAGCAATTTCTGTTTTCAGACCTCCAGCATATGCAATATTTTGCTTTATATCTGTCAAGCATTTGCATTCATAAGTCTTTGCTTTATTTTGCACCCAGAGTCATTTTTAAACATTGTCAAGTCAGATCTGACAAAATGTCATCTGTTTCTCAGCAGGAAGTAGACTCACTGATGAGTCAGAAGGTCCTAGGTTTGAACCGCCATCCAGAAACCGCCATGCAGTGTAGTACCAACGGAGAGCTGCGCTGTTGGAGGGCCTTTCTTTCTGTTGAGTTGTTAAGTTGTGACTTCCTCTTGCAGAGGATTGTAAAATATCCTGCTGAATTATTCCAAAAAGAACAGGGAATTTCCCCCCAGGTCTCCTGGTCAATGTTTACCTTTCAACCAATAACACTAAAAGAGATCATCTGGACATATGCACTTTTCTGTTTGCAGAAATTTGCTTTGTGAAAATTGATTAATGTGTTTCCTGCATTACAACAGGGATTACTCTTCATAAAGCACTTCATTGACTTTGAGACATTTTGAGAATGTGAAAAATGCTGTACAACTGGTAGACTTTCCTTAAAAAGAGAAAATGGGAGACATATTCTTCAGGTCCAGAAGTATCAATTAAGAAAGCTGATATATTACCATCTTAGACTTGAACCTTGGCCTTAAGCTGCACAGCCAAAATGTTCATGCATTTTCCCTGCCAGATGTTGCCTGACTTGTTATGGATTTTAAAGTACGTTGTGGGGCTTTCCTCATTTCAGATTTGCATTGTCTACAGTAGTTTTTTTAATTTCCTTCAAGTATAGTATGGGTTAGATACAGAGTCAAACTCCCTCCAATTGGCCTTAGCTACTCTCTATAATCTCAGCTGAGCATCCTGCATAGGCCAGTGCAACATTTCAGTTTTCCACGCTGCGCTTATTGCAACTGAGACTGAGCTTGCCAATTTAGTGCTAATTAGTGAGGAATTATGTCCAGTTTGTGGATTTGTGCCCATTGGCAACTGGATAGAGTCTGGCCAACCTTGTGCTTAAGACCCTTGCAGCTGGCTGATAGAATAGACTTTTAAGCCATCAGTCTAGGATTCATTCCAAACCAAGTCCCAGATGTGAAGGGTAGTCTGTGATTCTACAAGCCAAGCTCTTGGAATGCATATTTTTCTTGGAAAGTGAGTAAAACTCGGTACTGACCTACAAAGTGGGTACAGCTGCTATGGTGCTTTGCTAAATATTCAATTATTTTGATAATCATCACAGTGAATTTCAGGAGCACCACTAGAGTATTTTGAACAAGTAGATATTGTGTAGAAATTACAACATTGAAGTAGACCATTTGGCCCAACCCATTAATACTGGTATTCATGTACTAAGATACGGTTTTATAAGACTATGAAATGTAGCAGCAGAAGCAGGCCATTCAGCCCATCACACCTACTATGTCAATCAGTGAGATCATGGCTGATCTAATAATCCTCAACTCCACTTTCCCGCCTTTTCACCACACCCCTTGATTCCCTTACTGCTTAAAAATCTATCACAGCTTTGAATGATCCTTAATGACCCAGCCCCAACAGTCTTCTGCAGCAAAGAATCCTGCAGATTCACTACCCACTGAGAGAAGATATTTCTCCTCACCTGTGTTTTAAATGTGTGACCCCTTACCCTGAGATGATACCCTCTGGTTCCAGCCTCTCCCGCAAGGGGAAACAACCTTTCCACATCTACCCTGTCTAGTCCCCTGAGAATCTTGTATGTTTCCACGAGGTCGCCTCTCATTCTTCTATATTCCAACAAGTACAGGCCCAGTCTACTCAAACTCTACTCATAAGACGGTGCTTCCATACCTGATATCAGCCTTGTGAACCTTCTCTGGACAATGTCCAATGCCAGTATATCTTTCCTTAGATAAGAGACCCAAAAGTGTTCACAGTATTCCAGCTTTATTTTGACTAGTGCCTTGTATATTTTTTAGCAAAATCTCTCAACATTTATTGTCCAATCCCTTTGAAATAATGGTCAATATTCTATTTGCCTTCTGCTGAACTTGAATGCTTGCTTTTTGTGCCTCATGGACTAGAACTTGTCAAAGCAAAATGATTTGAGAATGTAATCCTGGAAGATCTCCTTTAATTATTAAACCAAGTTCAGTACTGAATTCAGTTAACTCGTCCATTCCCTTGTCACCTATAAGGTGTGACATTAGTGATGGATGTAACCCAGAACTTACTAGTAAAGGGTTAATCCTAGGATAAGAAGAATGCATTATTTATACTAACAGTTCTATCATTCATGTCAGTGAAAGAGATCTATCATACATGCCAATAGTACACTTCTTAACCTCCCCACCCCAACTCTCCACTGCCCTAATGCCTATGGTATAAAGGTGTAAGGTTCTGAAAGTGTTGCTACTGAAAAGTGTTGTAAACTTCACCTGAAATGCTGAAGTCATTTGGACGTGGTAGAAGAAGAGCAATATGGAATCTTAAAGGAATAAGACCTAATTTCTAGGTCGGCCTCTTAGTCTCTGTTACAATGCCTGTCAGATCAGTGTAACACATACCTGATTGCTGTCATGCAATAAACTACATCTTGATTATGACATCAGTCTTTTTGTTAGCCTACTGAGTTGCTTTCCTCTATCAGACTTGAACAAGCAGACCCTTTGTATCCCAAACCTGAAGGCAGTTGGTGGGTTGTCCGCTTTATAGTAAACAGGAGTACAGAGATCTCATGCAACATGGTGAGCAGTGGTACAGATTGCACGTACAACAACCCCCATGGTGTGCATAGAGAATTTGTTATTTCTGGTCTCAAATTGTTCGACGATCATACTGGAATCATCATACTGATGTGTGGGCTTGCTTTAGTTTCTTGTTGTTTTGATCTGCCAATCAGCCAAGGATCTCAGTGACAAACTTATATGTAGATAGTTTTGTTTGGGAGGAATATTTTGGGTGATGCGTAGAACATTTTACATTCTTTGTTTGCATTAAGTGACAGGATTGAGAAATCACTGTTTGATTACAAACTGGAGCTGGACATGAAATTACATTGCTCTCTTCCAAATCTGACCTCAAAGAACAAGGTGTCCTACAACCATGGGCATTTCCATCTCTCTTATGCCAGACAATTTCAAAGCCCCTTGGATAGATCTTGCCAATTAGTGCTGGAACACAGGCATTTCTGTGCTGGAGACTGTTACCCTCCAGAAAACCAAGTTAAAACCGTCGGGAATAAATTGTACAAACACAAACTGTCATGGCCATGAATATAAATCTGTAACAACAACTTGCTTTTACCTTGCATCTTTCATATTGTAAACCATCTCAGAGCACTTCATACGCATCATCAAACAAAAATTATTCAACCATAACTACACAATGAGATAACAAGGTGTGGAGCTTGATGAACACAGCAGGTCAAGCAGCATCATAGGAGCAGGAAAACTTGACGTCTCGGGCCTAGACCCTTCATCAGAAATGGGGGAGGGGAAGAGGTTTCTGAAATAAATAGGGAGAGAGGGGGAGGCGGATAGAGGATGGATAGAGGAGAGGATAGGTGGAGAGGAGGCAGACAGGTCGAAGAGGCGGGGATGGAGCCAGTAAAGGTGAGTGTAGTTAGGGGGGTAGGGAGGAGATAGGTCAGTCCAGGGAGGATGGACAGGTCAAGGGGGCAGGATGATGTTCCCTACCCCCCTAACTACACTCACCTTTACTGGCTCCATCCCCGCCTCTTCGACCTGTCTGCCTCCTCTCCACCTATCCTCTCCTCTATCCATCCTCTATCCGCCTCCCCCTCTCTCCCTATTTATTTCAGAACCCTCTTCCCCTCCCCCATTTCTGATGAAGGGTCTAGGCCCGAAACGTCAAGTTTTCCTGCTCCTATGATGCTGCTTGGCCTGCTGTGTTCATCCAGCCCCATGCTTGTTATCTCGGATTCTCCAGCATCTGCAGTACCTTTTATCTCTCTTACACAATGAGATGTTGGGAAAGCAATTGGTTTTAGGAACAGCTTTGAGGAGTAGTCAGAGATAACGCAAAAGAAAGATTCAGGGCCCAACATAACTTGGGAACTTAGATGAAGAGGGGTCAAACATAAAGAGGCCAACTGGTGTGCTGGCTTCTCAAATTCTCAATGTCAGTCTCATTGACCAAAGTGTTTTCAGGGCAGTGGGAGGTCCAGAAGGTAGCCAATGTGACTCATTAAGAGCCTGGTTGAAGAGGCGATGAAGACTGGCTGAGATTTCCCACTCTATCTCCAGTTTTCATGATGGAGGACCGTTTATCTGTTGGAGATGGGCATCCAGTGGCAGACTAGGATTCTCCAAGCAGATGTACAGAATTACCCTGTCTGCCTGTGTGAGTATACAGCCCAAAAACACACTGCTGAAGGACATTTCCACTCCCCCACCCAACAAAGTTGTTACCTGGCTGCTTTCTGTTTCTTTTAACTAGACTTCTTAACAAGCGGCCGAAGCACCTTATTGTTTAAGTGCCCTTGTATTGCAAGGTTCTAATGAGTTCTTTAATTTTCAATTGGACAGAAACTGCTTTTCGGTGCCAATAAGACATCACCCACATAAACTTTAATCAGTTTCCCACTGAAGGTGGGTTTGAGACCTGAAAACAGTCCTGAATCTTACCTCCCTCCCTCATGCAGGGGAGAGTTAGTCATATAGGGTAAGAATTTGAGGGCGTAGAAATGAAGCAAATGAAATAATACATATCAGGATGTTCTTGAGGCCTGAAATGGAGGAATGCAGAGCTTTGGAGGAGTGTAGGACTGGTGGTGGTTGCAGATATAGGTAGGGTTATGGCCATGATTTGAGGCCAAAATCAGGAATTATAAAATGGCAACATTGCCTGGGTGGGAGCCAATGTATGTGAGCTAATATCAGGGTGATAGATCCCATAGAGAATCATTGAATACCATTTACAATATGCCTCGTAGAGTTGAATTTGGACTTGGCAAGTCTTCTAATCTAACACCACCTTCTACTCACCTCCCAGGAAATGAACTTCTGCTGGGACTGTCCTGATCTGCAGTCAACCTCCTCCTTATTTCCACGTTAACTCCTACCATGCCCCTTATCTTTGCTGCAAATGTCAACCTGTCAACTCATTTGCAATGACTTAAATGAATGTATCACCCACAATTTCTGATCCCATGATGAAAAACCACCCACACCCTTAACTGTACCATACAAACAAAGTTCTGCCAGCTACTGAGATGAAAGCTATCACTGCTTCAATCATAAGATATATTTCTACCTAGAACCCCTTCCCTGGTGAAAATGACAATCCATGGCACAATCAGGAAGTTCCTGGCAGATTGAACATTGGCCTACATGACCTTTAATTGTATCAGTGTGTCTGAAACTTCCATTGCTTTGAGAGACTTCGTAGCAATTCCAATTTGCAAGTGCAGTGCTCAAATTATATTTGGAGACATGTAGGATTCAGTCAATACCAGAATAACAATCGCTAATACTCCAGCCCTTTTATACAGTATTGCAGCTCAATGGCAGAACCTGGAATTGAGGCTGGGTTAGTTTTGGTAGCTCCCTTGCCTTTGAGTCAGAAGGTTACTTCTCAATTCCAGTGCAGCACTGTTGGTCTCCTGCACCGTCAGCGACGCCACCTTTCACGCAAGACATTATTTCAGGTCCTATCTGCTTTTGCAGCTGGAAGTGAAAGCACCCTTTGCGCTATTGTGAGGAAGAGCAACAGAGTTCTGAACCATATGTGCACAACGTAACCAAGATTGCTGAAAGATTAAATGAGCATTTACTCCATTACTGTACATCCTACGTGACTAAGTAGCCACATTTCCTACATTATAATGGTGAGTACAACTGAAAAGTATCTGATTGGCTTTAAAGTACTTTGGGTGTCCTGAATGTGGTGAGAGGAGCTTTATAAATATACACTTCTCTTTTTAAAAATAAACCTTCCCAGCTGCCTGAGAAATTAAAAATAGGAGCTGGCTATACCAGCATGGCACAAGCATTCATCATACTTCATCATTTACCTCTATTCTTGATGCTTCGGTGATCGTGGTTGACGCCCACTTACTAAAGCTGCTTTTACACAAGACGCTAAGCATCAGCTTTGCACCAGAGGATGCCTTGAAAATCTGGTCTTGCCACTGAACCCTGGCTCGTTTCTGCTAGAGTCAATGTCAAGCTCAAAATCGGAGAATAGGCCTGGTTTACAACCTAATTAGCATTGGTGTGAAAAAAACACCACTTTGTGCCAACACTACAGATACAGCGTAACAGCAGCTTGATTAGATGGCCTTAGATAAATAATGAGATTAACTTTCATCGCTGGGTAAATGGATGGTAAGGAATCAGCTCCTTGTTTTCTACCTCGCCCAATTTTCTTCAAGTTACTTTTCATAGGCGATGGAGTAGGAAGCTGAGTTCAGTGACGTATAGAATGCCAACGTTGGAACTGGTTCACACTGTAACATTTACCAGGGAAAAGGATAATATTGATGGCAAGGCAAGGACATTTTAGGCAAGGGATGAAGACAATGGCTTTAGTCTCCCCAGTGCTTAACTGGAACTAATTGTTCCTCCTCCTAGACTGTGTCAGACAACACAGAGGCTACAAACTGAGAGAGTTTGCAGTGAAGGAAGATTTAATGTGATTAACAATTAATGTCCTATCTTTGAATGATATCATCGAGAGGCAGCAGTGAGGTGAGAAATCAAGGTGGGAGGTTAGGATGGTGGAGTAGGCATGACTAGATCCTTAGTAAATTCTGGGGAAGAGAACAGTTGCAAGAGTGTCTTTGACTACAACCGGATGCAGAAAAGTTAACGATGGGTATCTGTTTGGAGAGTTTCAAACAGAAAACATGGGCATGAATGTGTGACACAATAATGCTTTCAAAGACTTTGGAGGAAAAAGGAAATTTGGAGATGGGAGAAAGGATAGGGGAACCATTGGTGGGTTTGTAATCAGGAAGGCGATGGTGGTTTTGAAATTGAGGAGTCGGTATTTGAGGAGCAGGAAGGTCATGAAACCACATGGAGAGAGAGAGGGAAGAGAAGTTCCGTGGTCAGCAGTTTTTCTTGAAAGGGCCAAGAGAACAAATAGGTCAGTTTCATTGTCAAGGTGACTTAATTGAGAATGTGAGAGATGCGTGCTAGAGAAATAGTGATGAGCAGGTTGAATGATGTTTGTCTGTGCCTGTCTCATCCTGGCTGGGTGTAGGGTAATCCCAATTTGTGCTTTAATGGCTGACATTGGGCCAAATTGAATTTTGAGCTCTCTGTATTCAGATTTCTGTCATTTGAACATAATCAGGAAGCAATGTTAAAAACCATATACTAACAGGAACAAACAGAATGAAAGAATGTAAGTGTCTTTCAGGAACAATAGTATCAAAAATTGGGGTGTGGTTGAGCATATCGTTAGCTGCAGAAGTATTAGGGCTAATGGGCAAGACATTTGGAATTTGATAGTGATGTTCTTAATTACTTGGCAGAGATATTTTCCAAGGATCAAGGAGTGAAAGAATTGAATAATAAGGTATGTAACTGGGATTATTTAGTTTTTAATTAGTGTTTATTAACTTAATTCAATAGTTATTTTGTAATATAAGCAAATGCAGTTTCACTGACTGTCAACTACATGTTTCTTTACTAAATAAAATAATGGTAAAATATTTTGGAATCTCAAGTAATAAAAATTGAGACCAACTTCAATCACCAATAAGCCAACATTCAGTATATTAGTCAATAGCAATTTATGACTAAAGCAAAAGCCAGAGAAACTCAGCAAGTCTGGCAGCATCGTTGAGAGAAAGCAGAGTTAATGTTTCAAGTCCATTTCTTCTTTAAAACTGATAGTAGCTGGCAACATATACATAAACGCTGATGACACGGAGTAGTTTGAGATGCTCATGGGGGTGAGTGAGCAGGTAGGCGGAGATGGAGCCCAGAGAGAGAGAAAGTTCGACACGCAAAGGGGTGGTTGATAGCAAACCAAGGAGGAAGAGACGCTGATAATAGGGACCATAAGTGGATGAAAATGGGTTGGCTGTGCTGAAAGCTGCCCATGTCGTGATAGGGCCTAGGGTGTGAGGATAGGTAAAGAACATGGTAGAGGATGCTCAGGCCCAAAAATTATCAAACACGATATTGAATCCTGAAGGTTGCAGGGTGCCCAAGCAGAAAATGAGATTCTTTTCTTCGAGCTTGTGCTGAGCTTCACTGGAGCACTGCAGCAAACCTGAGAGAGAGACGTTAGCCAGGGAACATGGTGACCACTTATGGCTAACTGGGAATTCAGATACAGCGAGTTGTGTTTCTGATCAGTAAAGAAAAAGTGACTAATAGACACTGTCGTTGGTCAAATGATCCCTGTGCTCAGATTCACATGCCATACACGTGATCTCCAACCTTTTTGTGCATTTATTGATAAAAGTATGAGGAAAAGCAGAATGTGTAGCAGTTTTCAAATACTGAGTGCTTTACTTCCTTGTTTACTGATGACAGTGAATGTTTGAGAAGAGAATTTCACCTGCAGTGTGTGTGTGGGCACGTGTGTGCGTGCATGTGTGTAACATATTTTATGCCGAAATTGGTAAATGTGCCTGAATCAGCATCCCCACACCCATCCCATGACAATTTCCACTTGATTGCCCTGTTCATTTAGCTTACACAGTGCTGAACCTATACAAATTACAACATATCATCTGACTGCTTTCTCAGATAAACATTATGGAGATCTTCAACACTATGGAGTTGGAGGAGTTAATGAAAGGTGTCTTCAGGACAACTGAGAGTCAGACTGTTGAACCTTCCTCCCACATGTAATTTTGCATGAACTTCCAATTGGAGACAAATTGGGGACCCACTGAGTTTGGTTCCAGTGAGTCTGGCAAGTGAGATGTGAAAAGCAATTATGAGCGAGACTTCATGGCAGAAGTCCTCACTAAAAAGGGGCTGCTTTGCCAGCTTTGTAAAAACTGACCTCAGCTGAGTTTGCTGACACAATAAACAAGGTGGCAAGAGGTTTTTCAATTGTGTGTTTTACCTGTCTGGGTAAATAACACGTAACAATATTCAGACACTCCAGAGAGAGGAGGAGAGAAAAGGTACAAGGTGTTGTCTAACAATTTACAACAACAACACTGATTTGTATGGGAAGAACTAATCAAGGACACCATGCCAATGCAAGTTGACTCATAGTGATCAGGACAGTCCCTGGCTATGTTGGTGATGGTGATGCCTGGTTCACTAGAAAAGGATCCTGAACATTCTGCTCAATTATTCAGTACCTTCTGCCTAGAATATGTCCTCATCAACCAAGATGGAATCCTGGACTCACTATATTTAAAAGTTTCATTCTCATGTGTAGTCATTTCCTGGCCTCACTTTTTCTGATATTAGTACCCTCCTCCAGTGCTATATCTCCACATTAACTCTTTGTTCTCTCACACTTTGTGTATCTGCCCCTCTCCAAACCCCATCATTGACAACTGGGACTAGACCATAGGTTCTATGTCCCTCCCTCTACAAATCCATTTCTCTCTCTACCTCCCTCCCCTCCTTCATTACCCTCATTAATATACATCTCTTTGGCCAGCCCCTCCTAACTTCCTAACCACTCCCTCTTTGGGTTGGTGCCTGGATTCTTTAGAGTAGATCTCTATGAATTGTTTCAGAAACTTTTCTTCACTAAAGGCATTTTGCAAACTTCCTGGCCAACATCTCTATTTCAGGTGTGTGGCAATGCTCCAGTGAAGTTCAGCACAAGCTGGAAGAAGAGCTCCTCCTTTTCTGCTTGGGGATCCTGCAGCCTTCTGGACTTAGTATCGAGTTCAACAACTTTAGGGCTTGAGCTTTCCCATGTCCTTACCTGTACACCCATATACCAGGCCTTGTTATCGCATAGTCTACTATTACACTCAGCCCATTGTTAGTCACTAACAGTCCCAGTTTAATAACTATTCCCTCTCCTAGTCAGATCATTATCCATTGCTTTGTCTGTTCTCCAAGGCAGACTTTCCATTTGCGACCAAAATATTGTTCTTCTCAGCAATACTCTCCAACCAAGCCTGATGCTGGTTATCTTGTTGTTGGAGTTCATTTTCATCCATACATCATGCTTCTTCTCTCGCTTTGAGCTCTATTCCCGCTATTGTTTATTCCTTACCCCATCCCCCTCTCCTATATTCTGCATTAAAACCAACATTTTCCCAGCTACCATCAGTTCTGAGGAAGGGTCACTCGACTCGAAACGTTAGCTCTGATTTCTCTCCACAAATGCTGCCAGCCCTGTTGAGCTTTTCCAGCAACTTCTGTTCTTGTTGCAAATGTGGGTTGATTTTGAGTCAAGATCTTTAATAGAGAAGTCAAGAAAACTGGAGGGATAACAAAAAGCTGTGCAATGATTCGGGTAAAATGAAGATAGGCTAGGTAGGATCAAGAGACAGGGGAGTTCCAGAACCAGCTGATAAAGAAACTGCATCATTTTTATTCCCAACACAAAATGCATACTATTATGAGTAACCACCACAAACGTGATTAATTCCTACTGTGGGATTGAAGTGATTTGATTCTGTGCCATGGTGTCCAACACATTTTGATACAAGCCAGCACAGTGTTCTTCTGGCACTGCACAAGGATGGTTGTCTGTTCTGTTACAACGAGATAAGATGTGTTGCAAATTGACAGGTACACAACTGAGCAAGTACAAACTATTGGTGAAGGCAAGCAAGAGCTAAGAAACCAAATTTAAAAATCCAGAGATAGAAAGGAATCTCAGATTGAGGATCAGGATAGTTATGAAATGGAAGCTTCAGAAGATCAAGGCTACAGATAAAATGGGACCATGCACTGTCTGCATGGCATGTGAATACCTCGCAGTTAAAAGGAACTCAGATTTATTTTGTGCCTCTACAAGCTTGGGATGCTCAAAGTACTTCAAACGTCACGGAATATTTTTGAAGAAGAGTCCGAACAATAGAGAAAAACAATTAGCGCGGAATAAGGTATTTTTCAATGATTTTGACTGAGGGTTAAAGGTTGGCCAGGACTTAAATTGAGTTTTTGTGCATTGCTGTCTCATTCTAATCTTACAGCACTTCTATCTTGCCTTGCCTTTTAGCACAGACACAAAGTCAGGCAGCTCACCATAATTGTCAGCAATGATCAGTTAAAGGGGTTAGACACATTAATGTAATATCAATATCAGATCTACAGTAGCTTACATGGCCAACACACTGAATATACTGCAGCCAAGGAGGAGGTGATATCACTGCATTAACCAGAGCCCAGGCCAATGTTCTGGGGACATGGCTTTAAATCTCACCAGGGTCAATTGGAGAAATTTAAATTCAGTAAAACTGGGAATAAAGAACCGTCAATTGTCATAAAAAAACCAGCTGTTCTCATTTTCTGAGTGATGTGTGTGGACAGGGTCTCATTAATCTGAACACGCTTACAATCTCTTACTGTATTTGCAGGACATGTCTTGTTCAGCCACGTTGGACCAAGGTCCACTGTGTCAAACATCAATGTCTAGGCATCCCAGGGCCCACTGTGCAACAGTCCTCCAGGCCCCATTGTACTGAGGACAGTGCTAAACGAACATTCATGTGTCCAGCGAATGCTAAATGTTTACGTTATTGAGGAGCTGGTATGTTCTGATAGTCTCCTCACAGGTTCATTGGAACAGATAACAGTGAATGGATCCAGCCACAGCAAATGTTACTGTTGGTCTGGTGGCTGTAAAGTGAAGGACAAAGAAATTGAGGTGGGGTGAAAATGCCATCAAGATCAGGACTAGCAGCAACTCAACAGCCTTCACATTTTTCTTTATCCATTCACAGGATGAGGGCGTCACTGGCCAGGCAGCATTTATTGCCCAGCCCTAATTGCTCAGAGGGCAGTTAAGAGTCAACCACATTGCTGTAGTTCTGGAATCACATGTAGGCCATACCAGGTAAGGATGGCAGTTTCCTTCCCTGAAGAACGTTAGTGAACCAGATGGGTTTTTCCTGACAATCAACAATGGATTCACAGTCATCATTAGATTGTTAATTCCAGATCTTTTATTGAATTCAAATTCCACCATCTGCCGTGGCAGGATTTGAACCTGGGTCCACAGAACATTATCTGGGTCTTTGGATTAATAGTCCAGTGATAATACCACTAGGCCATCGTCTCCCCCTGAAGACTGTACTGAAGGTCACCTCAGGAGGCCCAGTCTATCAACCTCAATGCTATTTCCTCTGGCTAAGTGAGGCAGTGTCACCACAGACTGAGGATGTCCCTAGACACAGTCACAGAACTGCATTATCTGCTGGATGACATCCTGAAGAGATGGGGTGGCTGTTTTATCCTAGTGGTTGTCAAGGTGACAGCTGCTCAAATTTTTATGCAACTGACTGCTTCCGAGGGCACACTAGGGGCCTGTGTGGGATCTCTCAACCCTCAACCCACAAATGTACCAAAGCTGCTACTGATGCAATTTGGGCACGATCACACCACTTAATCTCGTTTCACGTGACGCGATCAATGCTGCAGCCCAAGAAGTAGACTTTGCCAACATTGTTGTCTTCTCCCAGGTGCAGGGTGCCATAGGTTGTACTCACATTGTGTAGAGCCAAATAATAAAATGGCTGACTTTTATCAACAGAAAAGTCCCGTGACTCCATTCAGTAAATTTACAAGTCATCTGTGATCATTGGTACTGCATCTTAGAGACTGTGTTAGATACTTAACTCATAGAAAGCAGAGAATTGGCAGAAGCGATACCTTGGGGGAAAATATGAGGTTTGTGCTTTGGCAGGATGAATAGAGGTGCAGAAAGCAGCAACACAGAGGGATTTAGGGGTCCTCATGCAGAAATCATAAAAAGCTGGCAACTATGTTCAGCAGGTATTAGGGAAGACCAATTGACTGTCGGCCTTTACTTCAAAGGGTGTACAAAATAAGGAAATCTTGCTACAACTATCCCAATTACAAATCAAATCATACCTTGAATATTGTGAACAGGTTTGGGAAAAATATACTGGCATTGGAGGCAGTCCAGAGAAAGTTCACTATATTGATTGTGGCTATGGAGGGACTGTCTTAAGAGAGAGGTTGAGTAGGTTGGGCCTATACTCATTGGGAATTGGAAGAATGAGAGACAACCTTTTTCAAATAAACAGGATTCTTAGGTTATTTGACAGGGGAGATGTGGAAAGGTTGTTTCCCCTTGTGCGAGAATTTAGGACCAAAGGGCATCATCTCAGTGTAAAGGGTCACACATTTAAGACAGAAATGAGGGATATTTTCTTCTCTCAGAAATAGTGAATCTTTAGAGTCCTTTACCACGGAGACCTGTTGAGGATAGACTGCTATGATTGTTCAAGGCTGAGATAGACTGCATGTTTAATCAGTAATAGAATCAGGGGTTATGGGGAAAATAGGATTATCAAATCATCCATGATCCAATTAGATGGCAGAACAATCTCAATGGGTCTGAATGGCCTACTTCCACCCACATCATATGGTACCCTGGAAGCTGCCATGATGCATATATCCTTGAGATCTCTGAGGTCTGTGCTTCATTGTTCTATGATTTTTGTTCTGTGATCTGTAATCTCACTAGCCCTTGAATTTTCTCATAAATCTCCCTTCTGTTCCACGCGTGTTCCCTCTTTCCTTCTTCTCCTTTTCTACATTACCTGCCTCTCCTCCACCTCTCTCTTTTCAGTTTCATACCAAACTCAATTATTGACTCCGTTTTTCTCTTCTTAAATGCTGCCAGGTCTGCAGAGTTTCTCTAGGACTTTCATCTCAGCTATCCAGAGTCTGTAGAAAATTTGTTTTTATGAGCTGAGTTTAACATCTCAAGACAGCACCTTCGGACGTGCAGTACAGTTTTGGTACTATATCAGGCATCACTTCACGTACTCCAGTACTGGAGTGGAACATAGAGTCTTAGAGATGTACAGCAGGAAAACAGTCCAACTCATCCACACTGACTGGATATTCTAAATAAATCTAGTCCCATTTGCCCGCATTTGACTCATTTCCTTCTAAACCCTTCCTATTCATATACCTATCGAGATGCCTTTCCAACGTTGTGATTGTAGCTGCCTCCACCACCTCCTCTGGGAGCTTATTCCACGTGTACACCACCCTCCACGTGAAAAAGTTGCCCCTTCTGTCCCTTTTAAATCTTTCCCCTCTCGCCTTAAACCTATGCTTTCTATTTTTGGACTCCCGACCCTGAGAAAAAGACCGTGACTATTCACCATATCCATGTCCCTCAAGATTTAATAATCTTCTATAAGGTCACCCCTCAGCCTCTGACGCTCCAGGGAAAGTAGCCCAAGTCTATTCAGCCACTCCTTATAGATCAAAGCCTCCAACTCTGGCGGCATCCTTATAAATCTTTTCTGAACCTTTTCAATTTTCACAAAATCTTTCCTATAACTAGGGTAATGAAGAAGGTGTTTGATATGCTTGCCTTTATTGGAACATGGATCTAGCCGCATGAGATCTGATCCTTAGACTTATGTGGCCTGGAAGGAACTTGTACCCACTGTATGTCCAAAGTAAGGAGAAAGTTCCCTCACTTTCCATTTTAGATTAAATGAAACATTTCTTGTGAGACTTGGTATGGCCTCAAACAAAAAGGTGGACAATCAGAGCAGGAATGGGGCAGTAAATTTAGTGACTCACCCCTGGAATTTTCAGAGCACTAGCATTCTATTCCTAGCTGGATCTGGAAATAGGACCTGAGTGTGGTTTGCAGCTAGAAGTGCCAATGATCATGGCTCCTTTATGTTTCATGTAACATCAACAGTTAAATAATGGTGCTGAAATGTTCGTGTTTTTCTGAATCATTCAAATCCTTCTTTCTCTGAAGTTTACCTCAACTTGAGTTAAATATTTAGGTTCTCACAAGCTGTAACTTAACACATGGTTCCAGATATAGCATGAAAGACAATAACATGAAGAGAGAACAGGTTTTGAAAGTGCACTGATCTGTGTATTTTAAAGCTCATTTGATCTAACCATCGACATTTGAGACTTTATCGACCTACAATAGTCTAATTATTTGAAATAACTTGTGTGTATATATAATTTAATAGCCTGATGCACCTGGTTTTTGACATCTGGCTGGTTGGTTTCTAAATCTTAGACAATTGATTATTATTGTGCCACAGATTGGAACCTCCCAATGTTAGTATTATATGTTGATTGGCCTCATTCCGATGCCTATCAGTCACTCCCTACAATACGAGTATGATGACTAGTCCTGCTTTCCTTACCACCCCTCGAGGTAAGTCAATCACCTTGACAGTCAGTCAGACAAGTTGAAGCTCCCTGAATTACTTCTGTTTTGAAAGGGAGGCAACCTCTTGGTAACCTCTTTCACAGGAGAGGATAGTCCTGTGGAGTGTGTCTACGGCCATTGTCCTCTTCCTGAAACTGGTGTGATGTTGAGTAGAAGCTAAATTCATGGAAGGGTGAGAAAGCCAAGAGGTTTAAAGTATTCTGTCCAACTCTGGACACAGAAACTTATCAAGTCCTTGGAGACAGGAATAAAAATATTCATCAAAATGATAGCAGAGATGAGGACCTTCAATCACCTGGATACATTGAATGCTACAGTGTGGAAGCAGGCCATTTGGCCCATTGAGTCTCCAAAGATCATCCCACCCTATCCCTGTAACCCTGCATTTCCCATGACGAATCCACCTAGCCTGCACATCCTGGACACTATGGGCAATTTAGCACGGCCAATCCACCTAACCTACAGATCCTTGGACAGTGGGAGGAAATCGGAGCACCCGGAGGGAACCTACGCAGACGCAGGGAGAATGTGCAAACTCCACACAGTTGCCCAAGGGTGGATTTCTACCTGGGTCCCTTGCACTGTGAAGCAGTAGTACTAACCACTGAACCACCATGCCACCCTAACATTGAAATAATTCTTCTCAGACCAGGCAAAGTCAAGGAAAGATTGAATTAAATACTTGAAGTTATGGCAGGACGGTCTGTAAGTACAGCGTATAGATATAAGCGAATTAGCTAAAGATCTGAGGATGGGGGTCGGGTGATTGTGGATTGATGACACCAGGAGAAATCTCCTTTTGTTTTAACACAGTGAATTATTGTGTTGTGGAATGTATTGCCAAACGAGGGATTGGAAACGTTTGAAAGAGAATTGAATCTTGAATTAAAAAGGAAAATTTTTGCAGTGCTGCCTGGAAAGTGGAGGGGAAGGGGATAATTATCTCCCTCCAGATCCCTCCCCTCAATTAATTGTTATTCTTTTTCATGGAGTGCTTTAAATTCAGGATTTGGTTCTGTTGTTTGCATGTGTGGTTGAAATTAATAAAAATAGAAATAAATGATTTGGATGATTTTCTTAAAGCCTTACCAATCCTCACTGGTACTACAGTCCTTGAGTCATTAACTTCACTCATGGTTCCTGTGTTCTCATCATGGAATTCTGTGGAATTATAGAGTAACAGGCTATTTGGAAAAACTAGTCCATCCTCCTCAGGAGCCATTCTTCCAGTCAGTCTTGGAAAAGAATTCACTTGCCCACTTAGATTGCAATGTACAAGAATCATTGCCTTTTCGACAATAACAATTTTAATTTACTTGGCACTTTGCAGTTTGCAGGAACATTATAAAACAAAAAATTCATCCTGACCAACAAATGATAACGAGAACAGATGACCAAAGTCTTGGACAAAGAGGATTTACCAAATGTTGGCACTGAACCGTGTAAGGATGTAATAACACAATTGATTGAAGGTTTAGTTAAATGCAGGTTTTATGAAGTATCTTAAAGGAGGAGAAAGGTGTAAAGCAAGAAAGAATTTATGTTTAATCAGAGCCTTTCGTATTGATTGGAGTCCCAAAGTATTCAGAGCCAATGAATTTTCAGTCGCTGTTGTGAGATATGGCAGCCAATCAGCAACACAACAATATGATCATGACCAGAGGATTGGTTTTTACAATTTAGATCTGGTAATACATTTAGATCAAGCCACCAGAGAAAATTTCCCTGCTCTTTTTGTAAACAATGTCAATGACTGTTTTACATCCACATGAGAAGGCAAATGGAACTTTGATTTAGCATTTCATCCAAATGGCAACATTTCCAATAGTACATCAGTCTCTTGTATGGATTGGCATGACAATTATTTAATTTTGCACTGAAATACTGAAATGGGACTTCAGCTCACAGCTTTCCTGACTCAGAGATGGAAGTCTGATGAATGGAGCCACAGTGAGGCATTGAACACAGCTGGAGAAGTTTAGTAAAGGTATTGTAGAGGTATTGGGCCCACAGCTGAAGAGAAAGCACCCAATGGAAGACTAAAGAGGTTGGGTGTGTATATGAAGTCAGAGCAGGAGGAGACGAGAGAGACTTGTAGAGCTGGAGGAGTGGACAAAGAGCTGTAGAGTAGGAGGGGAGGACAGAGAGGAGGAGAATACAGATAAGACAGTGGAGAAATTTTAAGCCAAGGATGAAATCAAATCAAAGGTCACAGGTTTTCTGTTTGGACCAGAGAGTAAAAATACAGTCCATTGAAGAAAAACAGTGTACAAACCTTATTGGAACTGCATGGGTCTTACATGTTGTCTTGTTTAGCCCCGACAAATCAACTTGTGGATCTATACTGCACAATCTGTTTAGTCCTGATTTAAATGATGATGAGTCTCCCACTGGTACTTATTTTGATCGGTCTGCCCCTTGTCCTGGCTACGGTTATTAAGCGATTCTATATAAATACTTGTCATGGTGTTTGCCATTTGAAGGAGGAATCATCATTCTTGTGGAGAGGCAGTGAGTCTGCTTGAACTCTGCTTCACTCCCATCGTGGTTTGACATGCGAGGAAAATGTATTATGATGCGGCTTCAGGAGTGGCACTGTTGCTAAGTGTGCTGATAAATACAACTTCAGAGGAATGTTACAAGTTAATTGGTAGTGATAGTTCCTTTATATCAGTAAAATGAAGAGCCGGTTCAATGCAAACTTAATTTAAGGAGCTGACCTGTAGTATTTATTGAGGGTCTGACTATCATCAAATGAAATATACTGCTTGTGACAACACAGTGTGGAGCTGGAGGAACACAGCGGGCCAGGCAGCATCAGAGGAGCAGGAAAGTTTATGTTTCAGGTCAGGACCCTTCTTCAGAAAGAAGTCTGATGAACTGAGCCATAGCAAGGCACTGGACACTGCTGGAGAAATTTAGTAAAGGTATTGTAGCGCTTTGGGCCCACAGCTGAAGAGAAAGCACCCAATGGAAGATTAAAGAGGTTGAGGGCATAAATGAGGTCAGAGCTGGAGGAGACGAGAGAGATTTGTAGAGGTGGAGGAGTGGACAAACAGCTGTCAGGTTAGAGGAGAGGACAGAGAGTTGTAAAGCTGGAGGGACAATACAGATAAGACAGTGGAGAAATTTTAAGCAGTGTCCTGACCCGAAACGTCAACCCTCCTGATCCTCTGATGCTGCCTGGCCTGCTGTGTTCCTCCAGCTCCACACTGTGTTGTCTCTGACTCCAGTATCTGCGGTTCTTGATACCTCTGAGTGAAATATACTGCTTGTTCATGGTTAGGCCTCATTTAGAATGTGGTGAGAGACTTGAGATAACTAAACACACATTCCAAGCTGTCATTACCAGCAGGGAATACTGTCCAACCAGAGATGCCTTCTTTTAGATGCAATATTAAACCAAGGACCCCACTTGCCATCTTGGGTAGATGTTAAAGATTCTACTGCACTATTCAGAAATAGTCCCCAGTATCCCAAATCAATATTTACTAGTCACCATCAGCGCTAAAATCGATAATTTGGGCATCATCATATTGCTGTTTGTGGGAATATGCTGTGTGCAATTATACTTTATTCATTAACAGGATGAAGGCATCGCTGGCTAGGCAGCATTTATTGCCCAGAGGGCAGTTAAGAGTCAACGACATTGCTGTGGGTCTGGAGTCACACGTAGGCCAGACCAGGTAAGGATGGCAGTTTCCTTCCCTGAAGGGTATTAGTGAGCTAGTTGGGTTTTACCCCAAAAATCAACTCATGGTCATCATTAGATTCTTAATTTCAGATATTTATTGAATTCAAATTCCACCATCTGCCGTGGCAGGAATTGAACATGGGTCTCCAGAATGTTATATGGGTCCATATAACTGGGTTAATAGTCCAGCAATAATACCAGTAGGCCATCAACTCCCTGTGTAAATTGTTGCTGTTGGGTTCCGGTTTTACAACACTGACTATATCCTAAAAACACTTCTTTGGCTAGAATTTCCTTTAGAATATCCTAAGGTTATGAAAGTTAATGTAGGAAAGCAAGTGTTCTTAATCAGGTAGTTTCCGAAAGCCCAAGAGGAGCTATAATCTGGAAAATTTTTCCCCAATCTGTCCACTATTTGAAACTTTAGGGAAGGAGACCATACTGACCATGTCTTATATTAGTTAGCACCCACCTCTTTCCTGATCTAGTCTCCACCCCAAACAGGGTCTGGTTTTATTATTGCCTTATTAGTCTCCTCCATCTTTTCTTGCCCCAAGTTTCTAATCAGCTCACACTTTCTGATATTATCAAATTGTCCCCATCTTCTGGCTGTGTGCTTACTCTAAAAGGACCATTATCACTTTCCCTCCACCTCAACCCTCATGCCTTTCTCTGTTACAGAGAATACTGCCTCAATATTCCTGTTCTTTCCAAAGTTGTGGAATGCATAGTGCAACTATGTTTCCATCTCTCCCATTACTCTTGTTTCTAAATCCCGTCAATTCAACTTTGCCTTAATCACAGCACTGAGGGTTCACAGAATCAAAAGCACAAATGAGGTTGTGATCTATTTGAATCTCGGTCTCATGATTGTCAGCGCTGCCTTCAATATGATCATCCAATCATCAACCTCCCACATCCTTGTAGTCTCCCTAACATTTGTTCCTTCATATGTTGAACAATACAGAATTGCCTTGAATCACTTCTCATCTCCTGCCTTTGGTATGCCATTTCATTCAGCAATTAGTGCCCATCATTAACATGTATATAGGCTGTTCGCAGGTTGTGAATAGCTTCCGTTTTTCAGTCCAATTGTATGTCGATTTGTACACAAGTTAGAACTCAATGCCGGATGATGTAAAGGGGCTGTTCGTAAATACAAGAAATGTTCATATGTCAGGTCTTTAAAATTACATCCCTGTAAGAGATCACATTTGTAACTATCAGCGTTTGTAAGTTGGCCGTTTGTAAATCAGGGACCCCTTGTACCTGATATCATCTTTCACTTACGTACTGAAGATGTATTAACCATACAGTCAGTGCGACATAGATTCACCGATATGATACGGAGGCTAAAAGGGTTAAGCTGTGAAGTTGCGCAGACTAACCTTGTTTTCCTTTTGAGTATAGACTTTAAAGAGTGATCTGAGGTATTTCAGGCGATTGAAGATTGAACAAGTTGATGTGGTTGATAAAGAAAATATTTCCTCTGATGGGAGAATCTAGAACAAGGGGACATAACAAAGGTATGGCTAGGCTGTGGAGATGATGTTAGGAAAAACTCCTTCATATAAAACCTACTAGAAATCTCAAATTGAATTTCCCCAGAAAACCTGAGACTCGGGTTCAACTGAAAATAACTAGCTTTTGAGATTGACCATTTTGTTAAGCAAAAGCATTAAACAATACTGAGCCTAGATGAGCAGATGGGGTCACAATGCATACCAGCCATGATTTAACCGAATGTTAGAGCAGGCTTGGGGGGCCGAATGGCCCACCTCTATGACAGCCATCTTTACCCCTCTGTCTCACCATTGATCTCAAGATCAATGAAGTTCTCTAGCTGCCGGTGCCGTATTAGGCCCTGGATAATCAAGAACTTACTTTATTTTGTGAAGAAAACTGAAGCAATTCTCTTTGACTCCCACCATGACCCACGTATTAGTTGTCAATCTGAAAACTTCCCTAATTCCAACCTCAGGATCTCAAGAAGTTTAGAACATTGCAATGTTTCTCAGCCATGAGCCTACCATCACCTTCTCAAGGATTATTGGTGATTGGTAATAAATCTTAGCCTACACCTATGAATGAATTTTTTAAAAACTGAGCTGAGAATTTCTGCAACGTCCCCCCCAAAACAAGTTTGCCTTCTCCCATCAGAAAGGATTCGATGAAGTAATGACGAAGAACTGTTTATGCTGTCCAGAGGGTTGTTAACCAATGGATGCGGAAATTTCATATAAAATATTTGGCAAAGGAGTCAGCAGGGAGATGAAGTTGCTGGAGTCAGAGACACAACACGGTGTGGAGCTGGAGGAATACAGCAGGTCAGGCAGCATCAGAGGAGCAGGAAAGTTGAAGTTTCGGATAGGGACCCTTATTTAGAAATTTCTGAAGAATCGGAAGATTTCTGAAGAAGGCTCCTGACCCGAAACATCAACTTTCCTGCTCCTCTGATGCTGCCTGACCCGCTGTGTTCCTCCAGCTCCACACTGTGATGTGTCTGAGCGGTGAGATGAAATTATTTTTGTTGTGAGTTGTGATCAGGAAATGAGTTCCCGAAAAGGTGTTGGAAACAGATTCAATAGTGACCTTTAAGAGGGAATTGGAAATAATACCAGAAAGGCAAATATTTGCAGGGAAGTAGGGAAAAGGAGAGGGAAATGTGACCATTTCTGTCCTGTTCAGTTGAATGCTATTGATAACAACATCTGCCTCTGCTCCTGCACTGTCAAAACCTTAGCTTCCAGGTGTGATTTTTTTTTCAATGTTCTCCTCACTAGCCTGCTCACCTTTGGTTACAACATGCTCAAAATACTACAGGCCATGTCCAAACCCACTTGTTATGTGCTGTAATCAACTCTTCATTTCGAAAGCCCCTTGGTTTCCGGTTCTTAAATCAGCAGCTACAAAAACAAACACTTACTATGTTTTTAATTGCTTCGAAGGCCTCCCCTAGTGATCTGTTCCTGCCTTCTGTCTTTACAAACCTCAATCTGCTCTTCAGACCTAAGATTCCAATTGTTCTGTCAAACTATGTCCCAACATCCTCCATATTGCTAACTCTATCCATGCTTTGGAAACTTCCTCACAGTCCTGAGTTTTAAGCTCTTCTTCCCTCTCGTTTTCCATTCTCCTCATTTTCGCTGTTTCATCTTGCTCAAAATGCAACATTTTGAGACCTTTTCCTAAACCTGAGGTAAAGTTGCCAACCCTGCAGAACTGCCTTGGAGTTTCCAGGAACAAAGACTATTCTCCGAGGACCTGTGACCAACAATTCTACAGAAATAAAAATCAGATTGGAATTAAACAATATTGTAATTTTTTCATTTTTTAATACCTCCATGCATGCGTTATAAATTTTGTAAATGTAGTTACAAAAGGGCTGTTTCATTCACAGTCAAGGTTAATGTCATATGGTGGCTCACTGGTTAGCACTGCTGCCTCACTGTGGCAGGGTCTTGGGTTCGATTCCACCCTTATGTGACTGCCTGTGTGGCATTTGCACTTTGTGTCTGTGCGGGTTTCCTCCGGGTGCTCCGGTTTCCTCCCACAGTCCAAAGATGTGCAGGTTAGGTGGATTGGCCATGTTCAATTGGCCGTAGCATGCAGGGATGTACAGGTTAGGTGGATTAGCCATAGGAAATGCAGAGCTACTAGGATAGGGGAGGGGGGAGGGTCTGGGTGATGCTCTTTGGAGGGTTGATGAGGATTTGATTGGCCGAATCGCATGCTTTCACACTGTAGGGATTCTATAAAGTAACTGGATACCAAACAGTTTATTCCTTCCCCAGAAGCCAGTGTGCCAGAGCAAATTCATGAACGTAAGATGAGGTGTTCAAGGCACCAGCTTATGCCCAGGATTGGCAACCCCAGAAGTTCCAGAGGACTTGTCACTTAGGAAATTCCATGTCACTGGTCAAAGGATCTGTGGGTACTTGCGTGGTTGATGAGCCTGATCCAAGAGCCATATCCCCAGCCACACCTTTGGTCAGTGTTTCCAGAAGGTGGAAGTGATCCTTGGCCTTGAGGTCATTGGCAATCCCTTCTCTGGTTCCTTTTCATTACTCATGCTTGCCAACAAATGATCTCAAAGACTTGAGTTCATTCATCCAGTAGTTTCCTCCAAGGTGATTTCATTTGGGCAAGGGTCCCCTGTGTTTTGATATCTAGGTTACATTTCTTGAGGGAAGCCTTTACAGTGTCATTGAAATCCTTCAATCATCTCGGTTGAGTGCCTTCCTGGAGCTGGGCGAAGAGGGTTTGCTGTGGCAGTGGTGACTCAGGCATCCTAAGCATGGGGTTGGCTCTGCGGAGTTGGTTTCAGATGATTATGGCCTCAATGATGGTGCTATTGTCTCCTTCAATGATGCTGATGTTAGTGCCCTGTTCTCCCAAATGATGCAGAGAGTCCATCTCAAACAGCATTGATGGTAATTCTCAAGGGCCTTGAGGTGGTGTCTGTATGTAACCCAAGTTTCAGAGCCAAATGAAGTGGCGGGTGGATGACTGCCTGTAGAAAAAAATGTTGCGATTGCCCACTTTGTATGCATCCACCTCGCTGCATTGACCACTCGAGTCCTGCTCAAGGAAACTAAAATGGGAATGATATCCTTCCAATTCGAAAACTCAATGAAGAGGAAGTCATTTACTTGTTTTTGCAAGTTTTGGATTTCTGATTTGATTGTTTGCCAAACCTGATGTCTTGATGCGATGTCTTACTCTAATTGTACAGCAGGCCTGCTGGCGAGGGCACGTGGATCGCTCGCTCGCTTCAATTACTTTGCAGCCTCCACCTCAAATACCTCTGGGAATCCGATACAGTTCATTCACTCAGAGTGTTTCATTCTCTCATGCAACAGAATACCTACTGACACGTCTAAAACATTGGAATTAATTGAACTTCCTGAAGGGAGTGAAAATGATCCTTGACAGCTCAGCCTTCACTCATCTCACGTCAGGCTGCATTTCTTCCGTGCCATTTCCATATCTGTGCTTCTGCGCCTTCCCAGAGAATCAGGTACATGTCAGGTGCTCAGTAACACAGATGAAGACAGCAGTGCATTTGTGTAGGCTTATTTGTATTCACAATGATGTGCAACATCGTATTATATTAACAGAGATAGTAGGAACTGCCGATGCTGGAGAATCTGAGATAACAAGGTGTGGAGCTGGATGAACACAGCAGGCCAAGCAGTATCAGAGGAGGAGGAAAGCTGACGTTTTGGGTCTAGACCTTTCTTCAGAAATGGGGGAGGGGAAGGGGATTCTGAAATAAATAGGGCGAAAGGGGGAGGCAGATAGAAAATGGATAGAGGAGAAGATAGGTGGAGAGGAGACAGACCGGTCAAAGAGGCGGGGATGGAGCCAGTAAAGGTGAATGTAGGTGGGGAGGTAGGGAGGACGGACAGGTCAAGGGGGCGGGATGAGGCTACTAGGTAGAAGATGGGGGTGGGGCTTGAGATGGGAGGAGGGGATAGGTGAGAGGAAGGACAGGTTAGGGAGGCAGGGACGAGCTGGGGGGATGTGGTAGGGGGAGGGGAGATTTGTTTACGAAGTGGAATGACCGTTACCTTGGATGTTAACCAGCTCTATCTCTTCCAGACTCCTGAGGGATAATATTAACCAATCCTCCGAGGTGGGATACTTGTGGGATCAGGTGGAACACAAGTTATACCCCAATGTTCATCTCAACTGATCTTATGAGCAAAAAAGTAACAACCCTAAAACTGGCTGCCTCTTGTTGAATCCTTAATCAGTTAGGAAGGAGACTACTGATTAAAATGCTAAGTTTAGATTCCTTTCAAGTCACTGTCCCATTTTCAAATAGACCTGTTGGACTATAACCTGGTGTGGTGTGATTTTTGACCTTGTCCATCCCAGTCCAACACCAGCATCTCCACATCAATCTCACCTGAGTTTAATGAACTGTAAAATCAGCCAGGTTATAATGCCAGTGTGTAATGCCACCTGATCCTGTCAGTTTCCAAATGTATGAGTTAGGCTTGAATTCTTCCCTTCATTTTAGGATTATTCAATAGCCTGAAGAGAAAGAATTGAAATGTTGGATGTGGAGACTTCATTTGTCTCCAGACTCCTTAGAATTCCCAGTTACTCCTACTTCCACTATTAGTATCAATACATGGAAGCAGTCATAGATTAAAAAGAGTTGATTGAAGCTTACTGATTGAATTTTATCTTGTTTTCCTCCCAGTTTATTTTCTTTCCGCTCGCTGATGTGGCTTGTACATTACAGTGTTGCTTATTTGTTTTGGGAAGTGTATTTGCTCTGATAAGACTGGTTCTCATTACTGAGTGTTTATGTCACCCTGGTGGAGGAGAAGGAGCATATACCTTGCTTTTTCTCTTAGGGTAAAAGGTAGATTGAGGCTCTGTAGTGAAATCATTAAATCATCATACAGAGCACTGCGGTTCTCCCAATTTGGTGTCTGTTACTCTCTGCTACATATTGTGTGGTTCCTGTGGAGAGATGGTCCTTTTGTTGCTGTTGTGTTGTAAACACAGCTTGTCCTGTGGTGACTGTGCGTCAGTGTCATCCTGAACACAATGGCTCCTGAGGCTATACTGTATGCCACCATACAAAATGGACAATAACACACCAGCAGTCCGGTGTTTCCTCTGCTATATTTACTTCTCAATAAGATTTTTAATGTCATGATATTAAAGTTAAAAATGTTGTGTTCAAGCCACTACACAGTCCTAACTCTGTCAGCTTGACAACCCTTCGAGGTATCTGCTTTCTTCCAACATTGACCTCTTCATCATTCTCAGAGCTAATTGGGTGCAGCATGGTGACTCAGTGGTTAACACTACTGCCTCACAGGGACCTGGGTTCACTCCCACCCTCAGGTGACTGTATGGAATTTTCATATTGTCTCCATGTCTATGTTCTTATCACTCATTCACTACAGATGTGCAGGTTAGATGGATTAGCCATGGGAAATACAGGGATGGGTCTCAGTGGAATGCTCTTCAGAGGTTTGGTGCAGACCCAGTGGACCAAATGGCCTCCTTCCACACTGTAGGGATTCTATGATTCTCAGTTGGTACTTGTACCTCCAACTGCAGAGTCCATGAGTGCTTTTCTAAACTTCTCCACTCTCATGCCTGTGTTAAGATGCTCCGGAAACCTGACCTATCTCAGCACATCCTGAAGAAGAAGCACCGGACTTGAAATGTTAACTCTGTTTTTCTCTCCACAAATGCTGTCAGACCTGCTTAGTTTCTATGGTAATTTCTGCTTTTTTTTTCAGGTCTCCAGCATCGGCATTTCTTTATTTTGTATTATCTGTCTGAGCGCAGATTTGGCTATCTGTCCGAACAGCCCTACATGTCACTGAAGGTTGAACTTAGTTTGATGAGATACTTGTGAAGTGCCCTGGGACATTTTGTGACATGAACCTCATACCCATGAGTTGCTGATCAGGTCATTATAAAGAAGCATAGAACAAAATTAGTGAACAATTGCCCAGGATAAGTTTCACTCTAACTCTGAATGTATCCCTGGCAAAATGGACAAGTGGATTTTTAGACTTTCTGGTTTGGATGAGATTCCAACAGAGCGATGGCCAGCCCCAAGTATAAACTGCCTGCTTTACATTCCTTTGAATGGAATCAAAATCAGGTTTACTCTGTTCAGGACCCATGATCTGGGCATCCAGAAAGCTACCCAAATGATGAGGAAAGAAATTTACTCCAACGGGCCATGGAATTTTTTATATCCACGTAATAAATGCTGGTCCACAATTGAATTAAAACATGGGTGAGCTGGACCTCACTTTAATGGCTCATCCTGTATAAAAATCCCCTCTAACAATGTAGCACTTCCTCAGCTCTTCACTGGAAAGTCATGGGAACTGAACACTTGACCTTCTCTCTCAAGTGACCAGTTGAGACCCAGCTGACACCACATGTGCCTCTTTTTTTTGTGACTCCCCCCGGCATTTTCATTCCTTTGCTGGGATGATCTGTTGCACAGGGGAGTGGAGTTAAGATACAGATTATCTGCCCTCTAATAGTACATCAGAATGGTCTGGAGGGGCTGATTGGTCACCCTTTCTTCTTCCAATGTTCCTAAACCTGCTGTGCTTTTCTATTCGGCTGTTCACCAAGCCAATCGATGCCTTCTCCATGATTACATACAGTTTACCCTTGACCCTACCCAAGGGATATTGTTCACCTTTCAATGTAAGGTTCTGTTTAAGGATCTGGAGCAATAACCAAGCCTTTGTTGTGTGGCTCCAGTGATTTTTCAGCTTTTAAGTTGAGTTGGTCTTGTGTTGCCAGAATAACAATAGTCACTTTACAGAGCCACAGCCTGAGGACAGCTATCCATCCATTGTGCTGTTTGATGTGAAGCTAATGTCCAGTGACATTTCGAACTCCTTAATCATCAAAGCAGATCTGAGGTTTATTAAGGTACACACTCTGGGCTAGTTGTAGAACAGCATTACAAACAATTTAACATCAGGCAATTAGACATGTCACTCTTCAGAGCCTCATTTAAACAATCACCATAGCAACTGCTCTTAATATAGTTACTGCTTCTCTCCTGCCGTGCTTATACCCTAGGTAGTCAGGACCAATGTTCATTAAGGGTTAGAGGAATAATTGCAACCAACCACACGGTCTGACTCATTGTCCTGCTCTCTCTGTATGGGAAAAAAAAAGTCATTTCACACATTTATTCTGCTATATAATTACACTGAGATTTCAAGGAGACCTACAAACCAATTGCAGTGCGGTAATCAATTTGGAGGAGTTCCACAAAGCTAAACTCAGCGCACATAATGTGCACCCCAAGATTAAATTATAGATTTAACATCGTCTGTTGCCTGTGATTGTATCCAGTATCTTTGCATTCTCTTTAAGAATAAGCTTTCGCTTCTGCAGTTTGTACTTGAAAGCAGGGAACATGGTATTGCTGAATGTGAGCAACAAAGGTGTATCGGTCATATGTTAGATCGCTGGAAAATTTCTTAATTGTGAATTATTTAAACTAATCACATACAAATCCATTAAATGTGCAGCACAGTCAAAGCCATTCAGCCTAATTGTTCTGTGATGGTCCTGCTTTATTCAATCATTTCCCTCCAATGTAGATGTCGATTGGATTTGTGCGTTGGTAGGTAAAGTATCATTCCAATTCCTACCCCCAAATTCTTCCTCTTTGTCTCCTGCCCCCAACATCCCCAATTGTTCAGACCTTTTATGATGCAAGTACGTAGGAAATCAGAGCAGAAGTAAGGGCATTTCACCCTTTCAGCCCTCTCTGCAATTCAGTAAAGTCATTGGCTGATCCTTCACCTCAATGCCTCACACTAGCTTCATAAATCTTGATTCCCTTGGTATCCTTCTCTTCCCTAATTCATGGAGACCCCTCTCATATATTTCCTACACCCGAGATTGAGGATGCTTCCTTATTTACTGACTTCCTTTCTCTCCCCCAGTTCATGGCGGGTCTCTTCACGACCCCAGCCTTCACCCTTCGTCAATCCATGAACACCATCTTAGCTCTCTCACCTCAAATTCCTCAGCACCCTCTTCCTGCTCCCAGCTGCCAGAAGCATTGTCATCAATGTTTGTTTCATTGGGATTTCAGAAGATAGAGAAACAAGAACAAGGAATTGCCAGTTACTTCCATTCATCAATCGTCAGTTTGAGTTAGCATCTAAGATGAAGAAGATTATTGAAGAGGATAGTGTACAGGGAAGGGGTGCAGTAAAGACGTTCTTATGTAAGTATTTAAATATTCATAATAATGTAACATAATCATGTTTTAAGATAATCAGAAGAAATGCCACCTGAATTACTTTTGTTAGCACGTTTCTGCTGGTTTAACATTAAGCAATTCAGCCCCAGTTGAATGGGGGTTGAGTCATTTCACAGCAGTTACTGGTCTGTGCTCCACTGGAGTTACACTTAATGACTTTATGATGAACACTGAGTGGATGCGTGTCACTGTGGTAATAGTTCCCTACAGTTCATTATCACTTCATCCACTCTCAATGCGGCCTTGAAACTTCCAGCTGTGATTGTTGTGGGTCTTCTAAATGCTATTTAACACAACCCTTTGTTGTTGGCAGGACCAATCTGACATGGGGCAACCCATCAAACAGCATAACACTGTTGGCTTGTGGCATAGTGGCTATGTTCCGGCCAGGAGGCATAGGGTTTAAATCCTGCCTGCTCCAGACTTAACCTCTCCATCAGCATGCGGCTGTTCTACCTCCACTGTCTGGTCCTCTCCACAGTGTGCATGGTCATGCATTCCTTAATAATGTCCTGCTTGTGGGGAGGGTGGGACAGGCTCAGCATTTAACCTCAATGACCAAAATCTCAAGCTGCTAACATGACAGTGGGACAAAGTGTGGATGTTAATGGAGGAGTGCAGGAGAGTGAAATTCTGTGAATGGGGTAGAAGCAAGAGTGCAGCTTTGATTGGAGGAGTGGTGAACTCAGGCTGGAGGGGAGGAGCTGAGGGAAGGGCGGGGTGTGAGCTGAGGAGTTCAGTTAATGGGGAGGAGCACAGGGTGTCAGGAAACTGATAAAAACCCTCACAGCCCCATGATACACAGAGCTGCAGAGGTGAGAGCACCACAGACTCTTCCACCAAAGATTGTGTAAAGGAAGGGAACCAATAAAATGCCCCAGTACCTGGTAAGTCTGCAGTAGGAAGGTGAGGAGATATGCTGCATGAAAGCGGTGGGGACCATTTAGTTGCCTTTACTGCGTGAGACTAAGGAATGTCTTCCCATTCAGTACCTGTCAATGTTCAAGATCAAACCTGGAGTCCAAAGACCTGCAACAAGAAAGGAAATAACCCAGTGGACATGGTTCATCGTCTAGCTAAACACATGGGATGAAGATTTTATTACAATGATACCAAACACCTTCCTCTGGGCAGGTTTATCATGTAATTTAGTCAACGATTATCTACAGGGAGCACAGTCATTGAACTATGTAGCACTGACTCTGTTCTGTATACCAGCCTGGAAACCATGGACTGCCTGAACCTGTCTAGGTTAATGGATGAGACACCATGCTACATGAGTTTAATTTCACTGTTCAGCATGGGGAATAGATTTTCAAATTTCCTTGTGATTTAAGCCTGGACTTTCAAGGTGTACGCATTCTTCCCACAATATTTTACACTTCATCTACTTTCCCGAAAATGTGACCTCTAGCATCGAGGAAGATAAGCTAATAATATAAGTGCTGGATGTGTGAGAGAAGATAGAACGGGAATAGTATGAGATGGGCAGACAGAGTGTCTAAGAAGAGGGAGAGTACAGCTGCTGAGTGGTGATTTCTACCAGGAAGTGTGAACGTACAGATTGTTACAGAGAAGGCAAAAGTCAAACCCCTCTAATAATTAAATTGACACACAAGCCCCCGTCTATTATGATGGAAGTAAATGTTCCATTGATGGAAGTAAATGTTCCATTCTAATAATTGAAGCCAAAACACCCAGAGAAGGTCGCCTTGCCCTTTGTAATCTGTTAGAAGTGTGGTTAAATTGAAAGAAAATCCCTGATATTCACTTTATAAGTCACAAGTAAAAATGTATTTATTTAACTCTAACAGTGAACAAACTAACAGACTCATTAACAAACCAAACAATTCCTCCCTAGACTACTAACTACTCCCTAACTGGATTAAATTCCACTGGAATGCTATTCAAATAAACACAAGTCCCATTTATATAAGCCTAATTAAAAGACAACAATAAATTGAAACTTAATCTCCCTAAATTCACACATACTGTATCTTCTGGAATGCTCTGCCTTCTCCATTAGGCCACAATTGACTTTATTCCGCTGATTCTGCTGTCAGGGATGTTTTTTCCTCTGTAATTGCTTCTGTGAGGACTTTGAGCTAAAATGCTGTGGTGCCTTTTTCGGATAGATGGTGCTTCCTTAGACAGCTTAGCAATTTTTTGTGAGAGTTCGGGGCTCGTTCCTCAGATGGCAGGCTTGCTTCCCCCTCAAATGACAGTTGGCTCTCACCCCGCTTTTCAAAAACCCACCTCCTGATGACACATCAATTTCTTATAATATGATTGGTTTCAAGTTGTCAAAACCATTGGTTTTGAATTCAGTTGGTTTTCTGTATCTATGTGCTTTGTTTAAATCAATTGGCTCAATTCAAACTTATTGTCTCGATACCAAAATAAAACTGCTGTTTTGCCTACCAAACGTAAGGCCTTTTGTTTCAATTTTGGGGTTCTCTGTACAGTACTTCTAAGCTTCCAAACACAGACAAAGCACAATCTCTTTAAGGAACCGTGCACTGCTTTTCCCCACTATCATTTTTACCAACAAATTCTAACTCCTTGCCTTCCAATACATGAACACTCTGCACAACTTTGTAACTAGTTGGAATGCAATGCATAAGGAGATATAGAAAGGGACAAGTCGGAGAGGAAAGTATTACTCTGTCTAGGGTGCAGCATTCAGCAATCTGGGAGAGAGTAAGAACTGCAGATGCTGGAGTCAGAGACAACACAGTGTGCAGCTGGAGGAACATAGCAGGCCAGGCAACATCAGAGGAGCAGGAAAGTTGGCGTTTCAGGTTGGGACCCTTCTTCAGCAATCTTGAATATTTCACACATCGCCACCTACAGGTTGCTCCCAAAATAATACAAGACTTCTAAAAATGTGAATAGACCCACAAGCAGGACATTCATACTCAGAGTTAAAGCCTTCCTAGGACAAAGAAAAATGAAAGGAAACGTTGAGATGAAGGTTGGCTTTGTTGGCAGAATTTGCAAAGTAGCCTGAGAATCATAGAATTCCTACAGTGTGCAAGCAGACCATTCAGCCCATCAAGTCCACATTGACCCTCCGAAGAACATTTCCACCACATCCCTGTAACCCTACATTTCTCATGGATAACCCACCTAGGCTGCATTTCCCTGGACACTAAGGGCAATTTAGCATGGCCAATCCACCTAGCCTGCACACCTTTGGACTGTGGGAGGAAACCAGAGGACCTGGAGGAAACACATGCAGACACAGGGAGGATGTGCAGACTCCACACAGACAGTCGCCCGAGGGTGGAATTGAACCTGGCACTGCAAAGTAACAGTGCTAACCACTGAGCCACTTGGCCACTATGCTGCTCCTTGTCTGAGAAGATTTTTCATGGTTTGTTAACAGGAAGACCCAGGAATAAGTGCAGCTCATTTAGGTCTTTGTGCCTTATCCACCATTCAATTTGATCGTGGCTGTTTTCATTGCTAACTCTACTTATTTGCCTTGGTTACCAACCCCTTAATAATTTAAACAAATAAAACAATGAACCTTCCGAATTTTGGGAGCTTTAATTAACCACTAACATCATCAATGACCTCCAGATCTTTAACATCATTTGTGTAAAAATGTGCTCTCTGATTTCTCTAGAATTGACCTGGATTTAATGGAACTCCGAAAATGTACAAAATTTCTCAAGAATCCTGACCCCAATGAGTTGGCACCCAACCATGGATGAAATGTTACCTAGTTTGCTATTTCCGCTTTTGGTCCTGAGACATTGTCAAATTCAACTAATTTTGTGTAGTTTCAAATTGTCATGAAATATTTGACATCTTTTATCTTCATGGTTGTACTAATAGAGTCAAGAAAGAAGAGTGGCTGGTGCTCTATGCGAAAAAAAAATGATTAAATACTTAAAAAGAAAATATTATCAGAATTTTGGGGATAGGGCTAGGGAACGGTATGAAGGTATGATAAGCCAAATGGCCTCCTTCTATGCTGTATGAATTGAAATAAAGAAGTCTTCTGTTCCTCAGTACCAGGTTCTCATGTTGTTTAATGGGTTGCACATATATTTATAACTGACTGGGGACTGATCCATGCAGAGGAACTAATGGGTGAGCTGCTTCTTTGTGACGTGTGTGGTTAATGACATTAGTCACAAGTGCTAGAGTCACGACAGAGCTATCAAGTGAATTGCACTGTATATTTTAGACAAAAGCCCTGGCAGTTTGTGCCTGTTTTCTTTCTAACTGTATTCATTTTAATCAACAATGAATAGGATAGATTCAGGGTAACAAATCCTCCTTACAGAAAGGTAGTCAGAATTGTAAAGTGGGTCTAGGAGCTTGATTGTGCTGTCCCTGCAGTACAGGCCTAGAATTGGCACCCGATGGTTCAACTTGGAATGTGGTACTTGACAGGCATGGAAGTGTCATATCTCATATCTGTAGATGCCAAGAAAATGTCCAAGATGCATTCCCCTAGCAAAGATATTTATATCATCAACAGCCATGGGTGAGGTGCTGGAAGACTGGAGAGTGGCTAATGTTGTGCCATTGTTTAAGAAAGGCTGCAAGGAAAGGCCAGGGAACTGCAGACCGGTGAGCCTGACATCAGTGGTGGGTAAGTTGTTGGAGGGGATTCTGAGAGATAGGATCCACAAGCATTTGGAGAAGCAAGAACTGAGCAGGGGCTTTGTGCATTGGAAATCATGTCTCATAAACTTCATTGAGTTTTTGAGGGCATAACCAAGAAGATAGATGAAGGCAGAGTGGTAGACATTGTTTACATGGACTTTAGCAAGGCTTTCAACACGGTTCCACATAGTAGACTGGTTAGTAAGGTCAGATCACATGGTATCCAGGGAGAGCTGGCCAATTGGATACAAAATTGGCTTAAAGGTTAGAAGGTAGGGGGTGTTATTTGGACTAGAGGCTTGTGACAAGCGATGTGCTGCAAGGATCGGTGCTGGGTCCATTGTTGTTTGCCATTTACATAAACAATTTGGATGAGAACATAGGAGATATGTATAGTAAGTTCGCAGATGACACCAAAATTGGAGGTATAGTGGATGGTGAAGTAGGTTATCTAGGAGTACAATGGGGTCCTGATCAATTGAGCCAGTGGGCTGAGGAATGGCAGATGGAATTTAACTTAGATAAATGTGAGGTGTTGCATTTTGGTAAAACAAATCAGAGCAGGACTTAGACAATTAATGGTAGGGCCCTGGGGAGTGTTGTTGAACAAAGAAACCTAGGGGTGCAGATACTCCTTGAAAGTGGAGTTGCAGGTAGACAGAATGGTGAAGAAGGATCAGAGCATTGAGTGCAGGAGCTGGGACGCCATGTTACAGTTATATAAGACATTGGTAAAGCCAGATTTGGAATACTGCATATAATTCTGTTTGCCCTGTTATAGGAAGAATATTATTAACCTGGAACGGGTACAAAAAAGATTTACACGAATATTACCAAGACTGGAGCTGGGCTTATCGGGATCGGCTGGATAGGCTGGGCCTTTTATCCCTGGAACATTGGAGGCTGAGGGCTGACTTTATAGAGGTTTATAAAATCATGAGGAGCAAGGTCTTTTCCCTAATGTGGAGAAGTCCAAAACTAGAGAGCCTAGATTTAAGGTGAGAGGGGAAAGATTTGAAAGGGACGTAAGGGGCAGCTTCTTCACAGAGTGGGTGGTAAGTATATGGAATGAGCTGCCAGAGGAAGTGGTAGAGACAAGAACGGTGACAACATTTAAAGAACATTTGGACAGGTACATGTATAGAAAAGGTTTAAAGGGATATGGGCCAAAAGCAGACAGATGGGACTAGTTCAGTTTAGGATATCTGGTTGGCACGAACGAGTTAGGCCGAAGGATCTGTTTCTGTGCTGTATGACTCTGTGACTCTTATTAAAATGCTTAAATAAGCATCCTATGTTCTGGAGAAATGTCACTGGACCCAAAACATTAAGTCTGCTTCTCTCCACGGATGCTCTCAGACCTGCTGAGTTTTTCTAACTATTTCTGATTTTGTTCCTATGTTCTCGACCTGACTGTGAAATTGATCCACTCCAGAGCCTGACTTATCAGATGATTAACATGCTAAGCAACACGTAGCTAAACAGGCAAGAGGGAGCCTTCAGTATTGAGGTTTAAAGTTTAACATCCTTTTCCGTCAGCATATCTCCTCTAACAAGTGAACTCGATTAAAGTCACCTCTATCTAATGGGCATGCAGCCAATAAAGAGCACAGTTAGGGTGGGCAGCATGACAGGTACCAGTTGCACATAATCTTCACAATCATGTGACAAACTGTCCATACCTGTTTAATGTAGGAAATGTGGTAGGCAATTTGCACGTAGCAAGGAACATGGGTATACAACCAGATGATTTGGAGATAGCCAGAACGGGTTTTCCCTCTTTTTTCCCTTTTCTAATCAATATTCTCTGTGGTTTACTGGTTAGCATTCCACCTCCTTTCCTTGCCCAACTCAACATCCAACCAATTGCCAACCCTGAGCATGACAACATACGCAGTGTTCTTTATATCAGTGATTAAATTAAGTTATCTTCCAGGCCAGTCACCAACATCAAACATCTGTATCTGTTCTCCCTTTTTAAAACATGCAGCTGTTCAAAGTTCAACTGAGCCTAACCTCATCTCACAGTTCCACCAAATTAAAAATGAGGAAAATGAAAGTAAAATAGTCAAGGTCTCTAAAACAAGGTTCAGGTATCCATGCCCTCGACTGGCCTTGTTTGGGTTATGACACTGATGAATACCAGTGGTAGGATGAAATTCTTAAGTTTTCACTAATTGCCCAGTTAATACTAAATTGGCGATGGGGCAGGAAAGCTATGCTTTCCAAGGACTTAATCTGGGCAGAGGGGGAAATGCAGTGATGCCCCAAATGCCATCCTGCATATTGTTAAAAGCCCCTGTCACCCATACTGTGAGACCATCATGTGGAGGGCTGGTGTTGGACTAGGGTGGACAAGGTCAGAAGTCACATGACACCAGGTGAACCTGACAAAGGGGCAGAGCTCCAAATGCTTGTGATTTCAAAAAAAAAACTGTTGGATACTAACTTCCCCCCCACAGTGGTCGAGAATGCCCTCGACCGTGTCTCCCGCATTTCCCAGAACACATCCCTCACACCCCGTCCCTGCAACAATAACCAAAAAAGAATCCCCCTCATCCTCACATACCACCCCACCAACCTCCGGATCCAACGCATCATCCTCCGACACTTCCGCCATCTGCAATCAGACCCCACCACCAAAGACATTTTTCCCTCCCGACCCTTATCTGCCTTCCGGAGGGACCACTCCCTCCGCGACTCCCTTGTCCGCTCCACACTCCCCTCCAGCCCCACCACACCCGGCACTTTTCCTTGTATCCGCAGGAAGTGCTACACCTGCCCCCACACCTCCTCCCTCACCCCAATCCCAGGCCCCAAGAAGACTTTCCACATCAGGCAGA
>JAHRHZ010000022.1:22766010-22793976 GCA_024137785.1 Ginglymostoma cirratum
CCTGCTCCTATGATGCTGCTTGGCCTGCTGCGTTCATCCAGCCCCATGCCTTGTTATCTCGGATTCTCCAGCATCTGCAGTACCTTTTATCTCGGACTATAACCTGGTGTTGTGTGATTTCTGACCTGGAACTGTGAGGCAGCAATGTTAACTACTAAGCCACCATGCCATCCACTCCTCTGTCCTCCCTCTATTGCCTTGATTCAATACTTTTGCACATTTACCAACAAAGTATCTCGATTTGTTCAGTGGCTTTCCAAAGGAACATTCTCAATTTTGGTCCACCACAAACCAGGGATTCACGTCAGTTGCAGGTGGTTGAACATTCTGGGGGCAATTTCAGGATTTTCCTACAAAATGAATCCTGACAATGAGCTGGAACTGTATTCTGCACATGACAGAGAAAACCACCTCCCGCACTTCAGCTGTCAGCAAACTCATCCTGAGGCTTTATGCAGCTGAAAACAGTACACTATTAGACAGGTCAACATGCCAATACAGAGGAAAGCACAGACATTGGAAAGAAACACACAATGACAGATTAATTTTTTTTTCAGTACACGAGGGAAACAAGGGCAATTCAAACTGCGTGCAGGCTATCTTTGGAGAGGTGTAAAAAGAGGTAATACAACTTGTTAATTAAGTATCTTTAAAAGGCTGAAAAGTTATTTGTCTGTTTATATGTGTCTTCAGGAAGTGTGAAAAGACTCACTACTATAATGATGAGTTGGTAATGTGATAGAGATGGTGCTATCTCAGTCTAATAAGTGCAAAGTATCTGCTGAATTCTAATTATTTTAATGATGCATTTTCAAAGCCATGCTAACATTTTGGTTTAAAAATAAAATACAAAAAGTAGAGTCAAATACAGCATCTTGGAAGATTGCGGACACAGTAAATGTATTGTACATTGTATAACAGTGTTCTGCACCATCATTAAAACCACATACCTGTATTGAGAACGCGTGAATTTGAAATTTGCTTTTCTTTGTGAATTATTTATTGGAAAATATGCTGCAGTCACTGAGTTCTGATTTGTAAGTGGACTTGCATGCCAATATTTGAATTTCTCTTGACTCCATCTAATTTACCCTGAAAAGCTGCAAATAAAAGAAAGAAAGGCATGCATTTAATAGTGTTAGGATAATAAAGGTAAAGTCACCATATTCTGACCAGGCCATAGGACTGTTCTGTCATTACAAGGAGGTACTGGGTGGTGGTTTAACCTGAGGGCCGCCACACGTCAGGCAAAGGGGGAGGTTGAGAAAGAGAGTCCTTCATGGTAACCTCAGCCAGTGTGGGCATTGAACCCATGCTATTGGATTCACTTTGCAATATAAAGCTGCTGTCCAGCCAACTGACAGGATTGTACAATACACAACTAAGTATGTTTTTGAAGTGTAGTCACTGCTGTAATGTAGGAAATGTAGCAGCCAATGTGCACACAGTACTCCCACAAATAGCAATGTGATAATGACCAAGTCAGTGTGAGGTGCAGCATCTGAATGTTAGACTGGAGTCCTGAGACTACCATTGGCTAAGAGATGGGGCAGTGGTGCATGGAGCAGCATGAAAAGCCGGTGACTTGTGAGAGTGAGATTACATGTGAAGGTGTATTCATTCACTTTGACCAAATACGTGACATCAATAAAAATGTTACAAGGTTCTTACATTGACCTTGTTGACTCCTACTCCCTTCAAAGGCATTTCGTGAGAGCATCTTGGTGCTCCAGGGAGATGTAGCTGCTCAGCTCCTGTTAACTTCCACGACTATGGCGTCTAGCACTGAATCAGGAAAACATTGAGTCTTCTCTCTGTCCTGTTGTTCCATTTTCCTAACTTTCAATTGTAGCATTTGGCAGAGAGCAGCAGTGTCCTTTGATTCAGTGTGGCTTTCCTTTAAGAAAGGCAGACTGCCTTCAAATATTGCAGTGTACCTTCAGCATCTACTAGTCTTAGATGCTATTGTGCATGCATTTAGCCAAGAACAAGGCTTTCTCTGTGCTGCAAAAGGAAATGATTGTAAAGAGGAGGTAACATGGAGTTTTGTGCGGACTAACAAAATGGAAACAGGCATGTTCAAGTCATGAATCACTAACCCGTACCTGAAAGCAGGTTTGGTTGGACTTTGTTATGATAGTAGTAAAATATGAACTATCAATTTTAAACTTTCATTGCCTGATTGTAATACCAGAGACCTTCATGTGCTAAAATGTTTATTCTAATGGAAGATGTACGTATCTGAAATGACTGCAAAATTCACTCGGAATAAACAAAACCCTCAAAAACAGTTGATGGAATAAGATGACAATAAACCCACATTTTCTATTTTAATTTACACTGTTGTGAGAAATTCCACATACTGGACGTAGAAGGGTTGCTTTCAATTATCCAGCTTAAATAGGCGATGGAGCCAAGCTTGGGAATATACAAATAAACCATATTTCAATAGCTTCTTGGCAGACCAGCAAAGGGGGAGCGAGAAAGAGAGGAAGAAAATGGATTAGAACAGCTAAGAGTGGGAGACCTTTTCTCTCCATGGTTCCTTCTCAACATCTTGAAAGCTAGCATCAATGAGAAACCGAACTGGAGAAACTTCCATTCACCAAGAATACAAGGATTACTCAAATTTTGCTACTGCTAAGAAGCAACTTCTCTTTTTCAGAAACTGAAAACTGCTGACTAACTGTCTAATTGCTAATGTCTTAAAAAAGCAAAATTCTTCAGATATTGGAAATCTTAAACAAAACACAGAGAATGTTTGAGAAACTCAGTAGGTCTTGCAGCATTTGTGGAGAGAGAAATCAAGTTAATGCTTTGAGTTAATTCTTCAGTACTGATTCTGGTACGACTGATTTATAATGAGCAAAAAGGGTAGGCCCACATTATGAATTCAGTAATGTTCAGTGGACAATGAAGAGCCCATGTGCAATAGCCAAAGAAGAACAGAAAATTTCCCAGGGTTCATGACGAGCAATCTTCTCTCAACCACTAAACTGATTAACATGGGCATTACTCTTTCTCAGTGTTGGCTGTGTGCAAAATAGGTGGCATGTCTTGCATTAACTGCATCTACATCTTTTTCTGATGAAGAGTCACTGGAGAAGTTAACTTTGTTTTATTTTCTCCACAGATGCTGCCAGACTTGCTGAGTTTCTCCAGCATGGCCTGTTTTTGTTTGTTTCAGATTTCCAGCATTCGCAGTTCTTTGTTTCATACCAATCCAGAGGCCCCGACTAATGCTCCAGGGGGACATGGGTTCAAATCTCACCATGGGAGCTGATGGATTTATTCATCTGGAATGTTGTTATATCCTGGTAATAATAACCATGCCATCTCATTCACTGATCTGCCATTTGTACCCAGTCTGGCTAAAATGTGATTCCAGGGCCACAATGATAATTCTTCCCTGCCCTCTGAAGCGGCCTAGCAAGTCACAACAACAAGACCATTTCGTTGAGTTACAAACACTGATGTTCGTGATGCACATTTTCCATGAAATGTTAAGCAATAAACAAACAGATGTGTGGCTGGAGCTCTGTTTCCAATTGTAGTTGATTTAAATTTAAATGTATTGAGTGTGATTAAGAAATTTGCAGATCGTACAAAGTTTGGTGTTAACCTGTTAGTGAAGATGAAAGCTGTGGACTTCAGGAAGATATCAGTGAGTTGGTCAGTTGAACAGAAAAGTGGAAAGTAAAATTTAGCCCAGAAAAGTGTGATCAAATGCAAACAAGTCAAACAATTGAAAATTAAATGGGAGCTTACTGAAAATTGTAGAGGAACTGAGGGAACAAGTCCATTGATCCCTGAAGGTAGCAGGGTAGCAGATACAAAAACAAAAATTGGTGGAGAAACTCAGCAAGTCTGGCAGCATCTGTGGAGAGAGGAATCAGAGTTAACGTTGCGAGTTTGGTGACCTTTCTTCAGAATAGATGTTAGATGGTAGACAGGTTGGTTAAGAAGGCAAACAGGATAGATACCTTATTCACTGGGACATATATACTAGAGTAGTCTAAAACTTTTAGGTCACAGGTAGTGTACTGTGTACAGTTCGGGTCACCATGTTACAGTAAAGATGTGATCACAATAGTGAGGGAAGTGATAAGATCGAGAAGGGTATTGCTGGGATGGGGGAATTTTAGTGATGGGGAGATACTGGGGTACATTGCAATAGAGGAAACTGAGAGGTGACTTGATTGAGGGCAATACTCCCTCCAATTTTCTTTTCAGTGCGTGGACCTCTGAGGCCTGTGTGTGGCGGTGGCTTTTGGACCCAAATATTAATGTTCAACACCGGATCAGAAGCTCAGGGGAACCTTAGGCCAGCAGTTCAGCTGTTCGATAGGCAGCTTCGAGGGAATGTTGGTTAATGTTGTTTAAAATGATGAAGTGGGGAGTGCGTAGAAGGAGGTAAATCCCCCAGCAAAGAGATCAATAATCAGGGGACAGTTATCCCCAGGACTCGGTGTTGAACTAATACTAATCGCCTCCATTACATGTGCTAATGAGGTCCTTGTTTGCACCACTGTCTGAGCAAAATATTGACTGCAATACGGAGGGAATTAAAGGCAGCAGCATGAAAACATAAAGATTCACTCTGAACCATCTGAACCCACTTATTATGTTGAGGCTTTGTGACTCCCTCCTACCTATCTATTAGTCATGCTATTTGATTAAATGCAGAACTGCCTCTACACAGACAAAACTTAATCAGAGAAGTGAAAAACGCAGATAGCAAAATGTCATTTCCTTTCTTTAATTAGTTCATGGGTTGTGAACATCGGTAATCAAGCTAACGTTAATTCCCCGTTCCTAATTGCCCCTGATGAAATGGTAAGGAGCCACCAGCTTGAATTACTGCAGTCCATGTGGAATGGGCACAACACAGTGCTAACAGGGAGGGAGTTCCAGATTTTTGATTCAACAACATGAAGGAAATAGTTCCAAGTCAGGAGGGAAGCTTATAGGTAGTGATGTATTTGTGTTGTTGCTTTGTTAGGTGGTAGAGGTTAATGATTTGGAAAATGCTTTCGAAGAAGCTTTGGCAAGGTGCTGAAGTTCATCATATAGATGGTGCATATTGCTATGATTGTGCTCCAATGTGGAGGGAATGAACATTTGAGGTAATGAATGGGATATCAAACATGTACGAAGCTTTATCCTGGTGGTATTAAACTTAAGTAATGTTGGAACTGCACTCACCTAGGCAAGTGGAAAATAATCTGTTACTCTCCTGATGTGTCTTATAGATGGTGGACAGGCTTTAGGCAGTCAGGAGGTGAGTTATTTATCACAGGATTCCCTTTAGGCTTCTGACCTGCACTTCTGGCTGAAGTGTTGAGTCCTGTTTAGTTTCTGATGGAAGGTAACCCTAGGATGCTAACGATAGAAGATATAGCAATAGTATTGCCATTGACTGCCAAGAGGAGATGGTTAGCTTCCTTCTGTTGTAAATTGTTATGACCCGGGACTTGGGTGGTACAAATGCTTCTTGTCACTGATGAGCTAAGGCTGGAATGTTGTCCAGGTCCTACTACATGCAGACACAAACTGCGTCTGGATCTGAGGAATCATGGATAATACTGAACGGTGTGAACATCTCCACTTCTGATCTTACAATAAGCGAAGGTCACTGTTGTAGCACCTGAAGAGCACTGGGCCTTGGTATGACCCCAACCAGTCACAGTCCCCTCCTCTCCCGGCCAATTCCTAATGACTGCAATTTTGTTGAGGCTCTTCAAAACCACACTCTGTTAAATGCTGTTTCATTGTTAATCACTCTCACCTCACCTCTTGAATTCAATTCTTTTATTCACTTTTGGACTAAGGCTGTAATGAAGTCTGGAACTGAACCCAAACTGAGCATCAGTGAGCAGATTAGTGCTGAGTATGAGCAACGTGATGGAACTGTCGGCAAGACCATCCATCATTTTGCTGACTGACGGTGGACTGATGGACCAAGTTAGATTTGTTCTGCATGTTTGTGGACAGAACATACCTGTTGAGTTTCTCACTTGCCCAGGTCATTGTAACTAGACTGGAGCAGCTTGGACGGGGTATAGCTAGTTCTGCAGCATAAGAGTTCAGTATTAAAGCTGGGATATTGTCAGAACCCATAGACTCAGCTGTACCTAGAGCAATTGACAATGTCTTAATATCATATGGTGGGAATTGAATTGCTGACTCAGGCATCTGTGATGTTTATTTAATCAAAAAGGGGGAGTTCAGTCAGGGAGTGTAGATTTAGTTTTTTGCTGTCCTGTTTCTGTCGACCAGCTGTAGGCACAGAATGGCAGATACACCCTTCAGGACTTTATCTGGTCTCACAGTCGTGATGTCACTGAGCAATGTTGGTGATGGGTATTGAGGTGGTCCGCCCTACCACATGATGGCCGTAATGTCACACTCATGCTTTTCTTATGACCTCACCATCTTTACCCAATTGTTCCCTGATTGGTCACCCTGTGATTGAAATTTCATGGGAGATTTGGGCCTTTTGGGGGTGGACTTATCTCGGTTTATTTTGAGCGTTGGTTTGATATGTCTCTTCTTCCATCTGAAGTCAGCCATATTAGACTCAAAACTGTAATTCTTGGCTGGACTTATCCCAGCCCTTGAGTGGCACAAACAATGATGAGAAACTTGGGAGAATACAGCAAGAATGAACAAATATGATTCTGGACGTTGACAAAAGAAGTCTGAATTTCCCCTGAAAGTTTCAATGGTGAGATCAGAATCTTGCCAGTAAATTGCTAGAAATGTATTTCCATTCATTAACCCACTTTCTTGAACTTCCGAAGTGGTGTCCAGCTTGGACCTTATCAGAAACATATGCTTGCTGCACCTATATTATTTTAGAATCAATATGACCCTGCTATGCTTAAACTATTGTCACACTGCACGCATATACTTCTCATTTACTCTATCGAAATGTTGCTTGTAAATGAAAATTGAAACAAGATCTGAAATATCACTGCAGTTGCATTAAGGTGCAAAGTTAAGTTGAATTGCAAGCTCTATCTGACATAGTCCAGACTTCCACTTACTAATAAAATCCCCAGCTTTTGCCCAATCCAGAATACAATGAAAAATAAATGGTAACCATGCTTCTGACAATATTTGACACTTGTACAACAGAGTGCTAATCCTGCCCTTTCCACTAACTGTTACAATCATAGAATCATAGAATCCCCACAGTGAAGAAAGAGGCTTTTCGGCCCATCGTGCCTGCACTGCCCCTCTGAAGGGCATTCCATCCAGATCCACCCACCACCTCATCTTGTAACCCCACATGAGATTTTTACCAGAGCTAATCTACCAAACCTGTACATACCTGGACACTACATGGCAATGTCTATGCATATAACAGATATTATGAAAACCAAGTTCTAGAGGACTTCAGCATTTTTCAAACATGGAACCGAAAAGTGGCTATAGATCTGTTTTACCCATTCAAGAAAACTGTTGGCTTTAATCCCACTCCAGAGGCTTGAACAGAAAATCCGGGTTGATAGATGCAGTGCTGTAAAGAGGGAGTGCAACACTGTCAGAGGTACTGCTATTCAAACTAAGGCCTGGACTCCTATTCATATGGATGCACAATATCACGTGGCCCTATTTGGATATAATCTGATATCCTGAAGAATAATTATCTTTCAACCATCGGCATTGAAAAGTGGCTACCTAGACATTACCTCAATGCTGCCCATGAGAACGTTCTGTGCAGAAATGAGCTTCTATGCTACAGAAACGACTGTACTTCTAAAAGACTTTATTGCATGTAACTGTTTTGCGAGATCCTGAGGTTGTAAAAGGTGCAATGCAAATGCAAGTCCTTCCTTCTGTTATTTGATGAACTTTAATCCTCTTTAAAGTACAACTTAGGCAAAAGATTCCGTGGGTTCTGTGATAGTCATAAACCTGAGAGTGATATCTGAGACTTAGCTGTTCTGCACCATCGCAAACAGAAGCTATAATGGTTAGTGACCTTTTAGCTTTTCCATAGTAGCAATCACTTATCTTCCATTTCAGATCACTTCAGTTTAGCTCATGAGTTCTGCACTTGATCTATTTTCAATCATAAGCATTTGTCCATCATCTCCATGCTCAATTGTTGTCTAAAAGTGCACATATTTGTAAACATATTCACTGACTATACAAATCTACAGTCAGTGGTTTAACAAGGGTGTTTGTGCAGCATGCA
Organism: Ginglymostoma cirratum; assembly: GCA_024137785.1. Lineage (NCBI taxonomy): Eukaryota > Metazoa > Chordata > Chondrichthyes > Orectolobiformes > Ginglymostomatidae > Ginglymostoma > Ginglymostoma cirratum. The sequence continues at coordinate 22,774,217 of JAHRHZ010000022.1, forward strand.
TCAAGTCAGTATGACATCCCAGAAGGCTTTGCTGATCGGAGGGGGCCTGTTTCCTTCTCATTGTTTCAAACGTTATTTGAAACCTTTCAGACTGGTTACTTCTAAGTAAGGTGCCCAGTGTCTGCTTTTCACTCTTGTCTTCTAATTAAAGAAGTTTGGGTTCCAGTACACATGTTGACTGTGCACATTGTGAAAATTAACACCTTGGCATGATTTAGAAAGTCATGGAAAGTTCTTGTAGGGACTGGAGAACGTTATCCAAGTTCCTGTCGTCATGTTAATATATTTGAATGAATTACAGCTCTACATTTCATTGTTCCATGTGGTGCAACAGATGGCTATCCCAGGTTGATTGTCATTTGATGATAGGCAGTAAGGAGAACTAACACATAACACAGGGTTAACATGGTTTGTTAGCATTTTTATAAACAGGCCAGACAATGAGAACTGGTGTTTTTTAAGCAGCACACTGATGTTAAGCTGGTGTTGCAAATTGACTGACTATAATAAAAACAGTCCAGGTTGAAAATCAACCATGAGATGAGGCTCAGTCAGTTACTGGGAGTTTAGAGGGGAGATTTTCTAGCATGGTGGGTAATGTGATTGAGCCATGTTTTAACAAGCCTGTTATTCAATGGTCTATTGAGTTTGCTAACATGGGCTGACTGGCTGCTATATTAATGAACCTCATCAATGTATTGCCCGAGCACAAGTGGCACTCACAGTCCATGGTTTAGCAGTCACACAGTGAGCACTTTTGCAAAGTGGTCTGAAATATGTGTCAACGTCCCCACTTCCAAACCTATCCCCATCCGAACATGCGCAGGCAATGGGATGAACACTTGAGCCCTCAGCGTCTGCAAGGCCCTAATCAATGTGGTGTGTTACGTGTGGCCAATGCAGAATGAGCATGTGTGTGCAGTTCACAATATTGGAGCTGTTGCATGAAAATCAGGTCAATGTTGTCGACCCATGTACCCTACCGCCCTGAATCAAACACGCAACATCCCACCAGCCTGAATAAGTATATCATTTTGATGCTTTAGTACATTCCCTGAAACAAGATAGGTGAAGGGAGTTACTTATGTCCCAATTTTGCCCCCAGATCCTCTCTTTATTTATCACAGTGTTTCCAATGACTGAATATTTCAGTTTTAAGACAGACTGGAGATCTTTTCACTAAAATGTGCAGCTGAGACTAACCTGATAGAGAACTTTAAAATCATGAAGGGTTCAATAAGATTTCACTTGTGGGAAGTTTGGGACCAGGGTTCATAAGCATGATAGTCATTAATAAACCCAGCAGAGGATTCAGGAATAAATTCATTACCTGGAGAATGGAACTTGCTACATGGTGCAGAATTTGAGGCAAATAGCATTGATGGTCTTATGGGGAACCTAGAAAAGATTGAGGGAGAAGCAACTAAAAGGATAAATTGATGGGCTGAAGTGGAAAAGGAAGGGTGGAAACTTGTGTACTAATTGGAGTGAATGGTCTGTTTCTGTGCTGCAATATCTATATAATTCTTTGTTAGACATGTCAATATCATTGTTTCTACAAACTTTCAGTGCCAGCAAGTATGTGAAGTGTTACACACTATCCCACTGTTGCTGATCCACTAGGGATCTGCTGGAACTCACTCTCAGTCATACCTGGGCAAGGTCAGGACAACAGCTATAAGACAGGGCAGAAGTTAAACAAAAGCAAAATACTGCAGGTAGCTGGAAACCTCCAATAGAAACAGAAAATGCAGGAAACTCTGTGCATCGGACAATCCCTGCAGAGGGAGCTGAGATTATCAGAACTAAGGGATTAAACTGAGCTAATCATGGTTGACTCTAAGTGAAAGGATTATAGGTGTGAGGCCAATTTCAGAAGTTTCTGCTCAGAATCCAACTTTATTGTTCAGATCTTTGAGTTTAGGGGTTAGGACATCATGTTGAGGTTTTACAGGATGTTGGTGAGGCCTCTTCTGGAATACTGTGTCCAGTTCTGGGCATCCTGTTGTAGGAAGAATATTATTGAATGGGAGAGAGTTCAGAAAAGATTTACCAGGATGTTGCCAGCAATGGAGGGTTTCAGATATAAAAATAGATTAGAAAGACTGGGACTATTTTCACTGGAGTGTAGGAGGTTGAGAGGGTGACCTTATTAACATTAATACAATCATGAGAGGTACGGATAAGATGAATGACAAGGGTCGTTTCCCTAGGGTGGGGGAATTCAAAACTGGTAGCCATATTTTAAGGTGAGATGGGAACGATTTTAAAAGGATATGAGAGGCAACATTTTTACACAGAGAGTGGTTTGTGTGTAGAATGAACTGCCAGAGAAAGTGGGAGACGTAGGTATAGTTATAATGTTTAACAGACATTTGGATAAGTTCATGAATAGGAAAAGTTTGGAGGGATATGGGCCAAGTGCAGGCAAGTGGGATAATTTAGTTTGGGGACATAGTCGGCATGGACTAGTTGGACCGAAAAATCTCTTTCTGCGCTGAATGACTCTATGACTCTATGACTATTCACAATTCCAGTCAGGGAGAGCCAATAAAGTTCTTCTGAAATGTTAGCACTGTGGTAATGCAGGAAATGTGATAGCCAATGTCTGCACAGTAAGCTCCTACAAATGTTGCTCACGTGGGAGAGAGACCAGCGGAGCTCTTTTCTCTCCTTACCTTCTATCCAGAGGCAGAATGGTTCAATTTGAAACAGTCTGTGAAGTACTTCCTAACCTCAATTTGGTGTAGTTAATTTTAAAAATGACTCTTGGAACACAGTCTCTTCACATTCCACCTAGAGTAGTCTTCACATAAACACAAACACAAGAAAAAAATAAGGAAGGAGAAAAAGTTTTATGACAGTGAATGTCAAATCCAAAAGTGTAGATGTTGATTCACGTGAATCAAAGACCAGTCAGGTTTCCTTATCTCAGAAGTTAAAGTTCAGGTATGTCCAGATGGCTAAGGGTAGGCTGTTGCTAAATTCCTTTAAAAGTTGCTGGTGATGCAGCGATATGATGTTTGTACTTTGCAAACTAAGTTTCTTTACAGGCTAATACAAGAGTTTTACCGGAGGTCAGAATTGGAGGAGATTGGATGAGAGGCAGTCTGAGCCTTTCTAATTTCTCATCTTTCTTTAAAAAAAAATCATTCAGTGGATATAAGTGTCACAAGCTGGCCAGCATTTATTACCAGGCCCTAGGTGCCCTTTAGGAGGTGGTGGTGAGCTGCCTTTTTGAACCACTGCAATCCATTTGGTGAGGGCAGACACATATTAGGGAGTGAGTTCCAGGATTTTGACCCAGCGACACTGATATATTTCCAAGTCACAATGGTGAGTGGCTTGGAGACAACTTTAGAAGACAAAACCTCTGACAGCCAGAACCTTTCTAATGCTGCATTAGTCACCCTACTGTTTGTGCTCAAGTCCCTGTAATGGACTTCAGATTCAAAGCAACACTTGCTTTAATTTTTTTTTGGTGCACTGACCTCTTGAGGTCTGGGTGTAGCACCGACTACTGAAATGAGAAGATGAATTGTTACCATGCCAATCAGTGCGTGCAGAACCTTGGTGGGACCTCGGAATGAGCTTAGTCAGAACGTTGACCCAAAAATGACAGTCCTACCCTCTCAGTCAAGTGAGTCCTGCAGAGTGCACAAATGGAATAGCACATTTTGGATATTAAATTACTGACATGTGAGTCTGTTCAGGTTAGGACTAGTGTTAGAGTTCGGATGCTGAGAATCCTTAGCTGTATTTGAACATCTCTTTTGTCTTTAATGACTACGGTATTATCCGTATGGTGCAAACAGAAGAATTACAGTCAGTACACTCTGGTCACTTTGTTTACTGTTTAAACACCTAGTAACTTCTTTTAGAAGCACTAAACAGATGTGATAATGTTGGTGTGTAAAAGGAAGTGTTTCCAAATGCTGATGCCAATATATATTTGTGGTTTGATTTGTCCTTTATGATGTCTTGGTGGAAACTTCATTGAAAATCATGTTTTTGAAAGTGAAACATACATATTTTAAAGGCTGCCAGAGAAATTCTGTGTACATTGGATTAAACTGTAAATCAGCTGGCTGGGAATATATATAGCCTGACATCGAAGTTAACAGTTTGCTCAGTTCAGTAGCAGTATTCAGCTGCCACTGTATTTGGACAATTGCCTTCTTGTCTCTTTAATGACAGTTTCACTCTCTCTTATTGCCAGGCAGTTTGGAGCTCGAATTAGTTACTAAATTTTACTGAGGACTGTCCAGGCAGATTTACATTTCAGGCTGAGATTTAACCCATTCCAAACATTTCTTAGATAACAAGGTGTAGAGCTGGATGAACACAGCAGGCCAAGCCACATCAGAGGAGCAGGAAGGCTGACATTTTGGGCCTAGACCCTTCTTCAGAATATGTGAGAGGTCCATTCATTAGTCTGATAACTGTGGGAAAGTAGCTGTTCTTAAATCTGTTGGTATGTATTTTCAAACTTTTGTATCTTCTGCCCAATGGAAGACAGTGGAAGAGATTATAACCAGGTAGGAGGGATATTTAATTATTGGTGGCTTCTTTCCCAAGACAGCAGGAAATGTAGACGGAGTCAATGGATGGAAGACTGGTTTTCATCATGGACTGGGCTGCATTCACAACACTATAATTTCTTACAGTCTTGGGCAGAGCAGTTGCCGTACCAAGCTGTGATGTACCCAGATAGGATACTTTCTATGGTACATCTATAAAAATTGGTCAGTGTCATTGTGGACATGTCGAAGTTCCTTAGGCCTCTGAAGAAGTAGAGGCGTTGCTGTGCTTTCTATACCACAGCGTTGACGTAGATGGGATATTCTCTCTCAAGGCCATTTGTAGCGGTGTTTATTTCATCAAGTGCACTCTTCACTTGCACATGGGTTGGGATGTAAAGTGCTGCACCTTCTCTGTGGTTGTAACGCTACATCCTGCATTCTGTTCAATTACGCTGATGTACTCATGGAAGAGATGATTTATCTGGTTAGTATACAATACAAAACTTTTCATTGTACAGGTAGTGCTGTTTCAACATGTGTTTCATTAACACAAATTGGCTGTAACACGATTGATGAATAGTGGACGCTATTTGGATGGCGTGAACTTTCTGCTGTACAGGTATAGGGATTTCCCTATAACGTTATTTTCTATGGTGATTTTCTATAGTGCGAGGTCACACAAGAATGTAACTATGATGTTATAGGAGAACTACCTGTATCTCAGTACAAGTGACAATAATAATAAATCAAATCATGTTCTGGTGTATGCTGTACATTACTCATAAGAGTCATAGAGCTGTACAGCACAGAAACAGACCCTTCAGTCCAACTCATCCATGTTGAACAAATATCCCAGGTAAATCTAGTCCCATTTGCCAGCATTTGGCCCATATCCCTCTAAACCGTTCCTATTCATTTACCCATCCAGATGCCTTTTAAATGTTATAATTGTACCAGCCTCCACCACTTCCTCTGGCAGCTCATTCCATACATGCACCACCCTCTGGCAGCTCATTACAAACACGCACCACCCTCTGGCAGCTCATTACATACACGCACCACCCTCTGGCAGCTCATTCCATGCACGCACCAGCCTCTGACAACTCATTCCACACAGGCACCACCCTCTGGCAGCTTATTCCATGCACCCACCACCCTCTGGCAACTCATTCCATACACGCACCACCCTCTGGCAGCTCATTCCATACATGCACCACCCTCTGGCAGCTCATCACATACACGCACCACCCTCTGACAACTCATTCCATACACGCACCACCCTCTGACAACTCATTCCATGCATGTACCACCCTCTGGCAGCTCATTCCATACACGGACCACTCTCTGGCAGCTAATTTCATACGTGCACATGAACTCCAACGTCCAGAGATACTTGAAATCAAACAGCAGAGACAGCAGCTGTGCAGACTCAATGCTGGGTCACACAGCACTGTACATTTCTTTCTCCATTTGAATCCCTTCCCATTTGGTCACTGCCTTGCCTTTGTTTCTCTTCCCACTTTTTTGAAGTGCTGTTATTTTGATCTTTTATTCCCCAAAGTTCCAAAACAATGCAACAGCTTATAAACAGCATTTACTGATCCTAGGATTCGAGCAACACTGAAAATACCTCCAAAAAGGTGCAGTCACATTTTTTTTTCCCATCCTCTATTTTGCATTACCCAGAATCCTCCTTAGTAAACTGATTGAGATGGAATGTGGGTTGTATTTACTGCAAAGAAAGTATAGGGCAATGTGTGTGGCTGCTAATGCCAAATAGTATATAACATGTGGACCACTGAATTGAAGTCTGTTGTGGTACAGGGATAGAGGTATTATGCTTCGACTAGATTAGGAGAGGGAGATAAGTTTGGTACCTGGTGATTGGAAGAAGCAAAGATGCTTTTGTTGAATCATGCAAAATTCTGAGGCTCCTTCACCCAGAAGATTGTGCTGCAAATAGGGCAGGATACTCTTCTTCTTTTTGTTCATGTGATATGGCTAATATTTATTGACCTGTAGAAGGTGACTGTGAGCTTCTTTCTTGAACCACTGCAATCCATGTGGTATAGATACACCCACAACGCCATCAGAAAAAGAGTCCAGGATTTTGACCAAGCTTCATTGAAGGAATAGTTATATTTGCAAATCAGGTTGGTCTGTGGCTGGAGGGCAGCAAGCAGGTGGTGGTCGTCCCATGCATCTGCTGCTCTTGCCCTTATAGATAGTAGAAGTCATAGATTGGAAGTTGCTGTCAGAGGGCCTTGGTGAGTTACTACAGTGCAACCTTCAGTTTGTACACATTGCAGCCACTATGTGTTAGTGATGAAGGCAATGAATATTGAACATGGTGAATCTGGTGCTAATGTAGTGAGCTGGTTTGTGTTTGGATTGTGTCGAGCTTCTTGAACGTTGTTGGAGCTGCAATCATCCAAGATGGTAGAAATTCACACTCCTGACTTGTGCCTTGTGGATGACGGACAGGTTTTAGGAAGTCAGGAAGTGAGTCACTAACTGCAGAATTCCTAGTGATCTGCTCTTGTAGCCGCAATTTATTTATATGGTTGGACCAGATCAGTTTCTGGTTAGTGATAACCTCCAGGATGCTGATAGTGGGGGATTCAGCAATTGTAATGCCATTGAATGTCAAGATGCAATGATTAGATTATCTCTGTATGGAGGTAGTCTTTACTTGGCACTTGAGTGGTGTGAATGTTACTTGCCACTGATCAACCCAAGACTTAACATTACACAAGTCTTACTGCATTTGCAGATGGACTACTTCATTGTCTGAGGGGTCATAACTAGTGCTGAACATTGCGCAGCCATCAGAGAATAACTCACTTCTGATCTTATGATGGAGAAAAGGTCATTGATGAAGCTGCTGAAGATGGTTGAGCCTGGGACACTACCCTGAGAAATTCCTATCGTAATGCTTTGGAGCTGAGATGATTGACCATCAATAACTACATCTTTGTTATTTGTTATTTACATAAATGATCTGGATGTGAATGTATAAGGCATGATTAATAAGTTTGTGATGATACAAAATTAGGAGGTACTATTGATAACGAGGAAGATTATCAAAAATTATGGAGGGATCTTCATCATCTGAGGACTGAGGATTGGCAAATGCAATTTGGTACAGATAAGTTTGAGGTGTTGCACTTTAGAAAATCAAAGTCAGACTTATGCAGTAAATGGTAAGGTCCCGAGGAGTGTTGTGGAACAGAGGGACCTAGGAGTACAAATACATAGTTCATTGAAAGCGGTGTCACAGGTGAACAGGGTGGTGAAGAAGGCATTTAGCATGCTGGCCTTCATCGGTTGAGGCATTGAGTATAGGAGTCGGGACACTATATTACAGTGGTATAAGTTATTGGTGAGGCCGTACTTGGAGTATTGTGTACAGTTTTGGTCATCCTGTTATAGGTAAGACATAGTTAAACTGGAAAGTATGCAAAGAAGATTTATTAGGATGTTGCCAGGGCTAGTAGGCCTGAGTTATAGGGAAAGGTTGGCCAGGAAAGGACTTAATCCTCAGAACATGGTAGAATGAGATGTGACCTTACTGAGGTGTATAAAATCATGACGGGCATAGATAGGGTGAATATATATCGTCTTTTTCCCAGGGGTGTGGAATTGAAAACTGGAGGGCAGAGGTTTAAGGGGAGAGGGGAAAGGTTTAAGAAGGGCCTGAGGGGCAACCTCTCCACGCAGAGAGTGGTGCATATATGGAATGGGCTGCCAGAAAGTGGTTGATGCAGGTACAATAGCAATATTTTAAAAACATTTGGATAGGTACATGGATGAGAAGGGTTTAGAGGGATATGGACCAAGGGCGGCCAATTGGGACTAGCTGAGTGTGCACCATGGTTAGCATAGATCAGTTTAGGCCAAACTGCCTGTTTCCATGCTGTATTACTCTATGACATTAACAATTTTCTTTTCTGCTAGGTATGACTTCAACCAGCAGGGAGATTTCCCCTGGATTCCCATTGGCTGCAGGATTGTGAGGACTCATTGATACCACACTCTGTCGGACGCTGCTTTGATGCCAGGAGCTGTCACTCTTATTTCACCTCTGAAATTCAGCCCTGTCGTCTGTGTTTGGACCAAGGCTGTAATAAGGTCAAGAGCTGAGTGGCCAAACTTGGAAGCCACACTGAACATCAGTCAGCAACCTATTCCTTTCCAAGTACTATTTAATGGTAGTGATGATGACCGCCTTCAATCACTTGGTTGATGATGGAGACAAGACCGACAGGGCAGCAATTGGCCGGATTGGGTTGGTGCACATTGTTGGGTATATGCCAGTGCTGTGGCTGTACTAGAACAGCTTGGTTAGGGGCATTACAAGCTTTAAGCATGAGTCTTCAGTATTTTTGCTACTTCTAGGCTTTGGAAGTTGCTGCTGTGCCTGCACCTTAGAGGCCCATCTGAACTGTTCCTTGATATCACTTGGAATGAATTGAATTGGTTGAAGACTGGCATTTGTGATACAGGACACTTCTGGACAGGCTGAGATGAATCATCCACTCAGCACTTCTGGCTGAAAATGGATATTCTTTCCTTGCAGTTCCTCTCTGCCTTGGATATTCATTTACCTTCCATGGAGGCCACATCCATTTTTACTTTGTTATCCAGGTGCAAGAATGCCAGATGAGTGTCTCCCAGGGCTTGAAATCAATGCCAAAAATCCTAAGTACAACCTTCAGAGTGTCCTTGTAGTGCTATCTTTGACTGTCATGTGAGTGCACCCTGGACTCAAGCAGTCCATAGAAGATTCACTTTGGTAAGTGAGTGTCAGGCAGTCTGGCTACGTGACCAGTCCAAATCAGCTGTGACTGTCTCAATACGGTGTGGATGGATGATCTGATAACTCAGGTGAGAGCCTCAGTGTCTGGAATTCAATCCTGATCATCTGATTTTAAGAAACCACTCAAAGCAGATCTGGTGAAAGTGATTAAGCTTCTCGACATGACCATTGTGCAGAGTCCGGATCTAGCATGTGAGAAGGAGAGAGGGCAGCACTATTGTTATGTAGGCTTTCAACTTAGTCGACAAATGCATTTCTCTTTGTTCCCAGACTGATGATCAACATCTATACTTGCTTTGGCAATTTGTACAGGTGCATCATCATTGGTATAGATAGGTGGAGGGAACATACATACTGACAAGTGAGATGGGGGAACGTACTGACAACTAAATAAAAACTGAAAGAACCGCAGATGCTGTAAATCAGGAACAAAAACAAAGTTGCTGGAAAAGCCCAGAAGGTCTGGCAGCATCTGTGAAAGAAAAAACAGAGTTAACGTTTCGGGTCTGGCGACCCTTCCTCAGGAGAAAGGTTCTGAGGAAGGGTCACTGGACCCACAACGTTAATTCTGTTTTATCCTTCACAGATGCTGCCGACCTGCTGGGCTTTTTCAGCAACTTTGCCTTTGTTCCTAACATACTGACAGCTGACAGGTTCTTGTGAAGACTGAAACCTTGGGCTTGAAATAGGGTTTTTCTGGAGTAGACTGATACATTACTTCACTTTTCTTCAAGCTGATCATAAGGTCAAAGTTGCTGCATGGTTTGGAAAATGAGTTCATGCTACTTTGCATGTCTAGCTCTGCAGCAGCAATTTGTCCACAGTTATCAGGAAACAGGACACCACAAGATTATATGTCCTTGAAGATAGTTAGGCAGGCGATTAGAGGACTTACTCTTGGTCCTCTTCCTTTATTCTTACATAAGTTTCTCAAGAACCAGTATTAACCACATTTCACAAAGTGAAACATGCCAAGGCATTTCACAGGAGCAATTGCCAAACAACATTAGGTGGTTCCATAGGTTCCTGCAAAGATGCGTGGTATAGTTGGGTGTAAAATGAAGATTATTTAGTTTAAACTTCAAGGAATGTAGAATTTTTAAAGTTTCACAAAACTGCGTTTAACCTTCATCTAAAATATTATTTTCAGGTTTGGTCTATGGTATAGATATAGATGTTAAGGAAAAGATTCAGACAAAGCCGTGATTCTGGTTTTAAACCTGTCCATTATCTCAGTAGGCTTAGAAGAACAGTGTCTTATTCCACTGGTATCAACAGGAATAGAAATGGAGAGAGATGTGAAATGGGCCACTGGCTAGCCGGTACTCAATTTACACCATCAACAAAATCAGGACCCATGGCTTTGCTGCAAAGGGGAGGAGCCAGTTTGGATTGGGGAAGAGTTAATCAACTTAATTATCTAGGTTCAACCCTTGATAGGAGAGGGTATATTAATTGGAAAATGTAGTCAATTGGAGTGTTGTTGCCTTGCTTCTCAAGGGTCCTAGGAGTACAACTACATAGTTCGTTGAAAGTGTTGTCACAGGTGGATAGGGTGGTGAAGAAGGCATTTAGCATGCTGGCCTTCATTGGTCGAGGCTTTGAGTATAGAAGTTGAGATGTAATGTTACAGTTGTATAAGTCAGTGGTGAGGACGCACTTGGAGTACTGTGTACAGTTTTTGTCACCCTGTTATAGGAAATACATAGTTAAACTGGAAAGTATGCAAAGAAGATTTACAAGAATGTTGCCAGGACTATTAGACCCCAGCACCTTCCAAACTCATGACCACTACTATCTCGAATGTCAAGGGCAACAGATAAATGGGAAGGCTAACACCTGCAAATCCCTCTCCATGCCATTCATCACCCTGAATTAGAAATATATCGCTGTTCCTTCAGTGTCATTGGATCAAAAGCATGGAACTCCCTGTCTAACAGGCTTGTGGGTCGACCTACAACAAATGGTCAGCAGCAGTTCAAGAAGGCAGCTGACCACCAGCTTTTCAAGGGCAACTACAGATAGGCAATAAATGCTAGTCCAGCCAGCAACGCCTATGTCCCATGAGTGAATTTAAAAATACAATGTGAGTTATCTCCCTCTGTGATGATTGTCGGAGCATTTATTGAAATCTGGATAGAATGAACCAAAGTATTAGTGAGCAAAAGACAAAAACAATAAACTCCACTCAGTTTAGCATTTATTGTTACTTCACTCTATCATTCAGCAAACTTATGTGGATACCTGGTATAGGACGAATAATGAATCTGCAAAATTGTATCTATGCATTCTTTCAGACAGATGTTCTCTTTGCTCACTATCTGTGCGACACCTGATCTCCGTACAGTTGACAGGAATACAAAAAAAAGGCAAATGTTTAATTTCCATCCAGTAATGACATTTATAATAACATAAGAAGATAAAACTCCTAAATCAACCCCATTCAGTGCATTATAATCACTTTGCTACTTGGGATTCTAGACTTTAAGTAGAAATGTCTTCCCCCACCCTCAGTCACCTAAAACACTAGGGGTACATTTTATTATCATTTACGTTTGCCTGAATTGTTTTAATGTATATTATTTCTCTAGTATAAATTCTTCTAAACATTCAATCAGGTCTTGACATCAGAATAGCTGCAGGAAGAAGGAATTTGCATTTATTTAACACCTGTAACACCTGGGATGGACTGAGTGTTTTACAGGTAATGAAGAATTTTTAAAATATGGTCACTTTGGTAATGTAGAAAATGTCCTGCGGTGATTTTAAATGTTAATTGCCCACTTAGAAGAAAATCATTACTAATGATTATTTTGCAGAATCTCAAGTATTGGACACCGTTGTGTGTGGATCCTTCCCGATAGATGATGTTGCCCTTTCTGTTTGCACAGCTAGAGTTTAATCCTGAGCTTACACATAACAGGATAAATATTCTGCCAGGAGTAGTAATTTTAATAGACAGCACTGGTGATCCAAACTCACACCATTTTATGGACTTCAGGGAGTTGAGAAGGAAGGTTCTGCCTTTCTGTCTCCCTAACATAGTGTGAAGTGAGCAGACAGTGCATACTTTTCTAAGAAGGTCTGCAGCATCTAAAGAAATGCATGAGCACTTACGAAATTGGTATCTTTATTATTTTTTATTTTTAAGGAGAATGACTGCTCTCAGTTTTAATTATCCTCTCTTTCATCACATGCTTTGTTTTCAAGTAAAACATTTACTAGTTGGATTGATGTTCAGGGTTCCCTGTTCCAAATCCCTGAGCATATTATTCTAGATCTTTGACAGAAGAAGCCAGGGTCCAGATCACAGGCCACTACAGGTCACAAGAAAACCCAAGAAGACATCAAAGTTCAAAAAAATTCTTCTGACTATGAGTGTTCTGGTATGTTATAGAAGCAATTGCAATATCTAAGCATGCAGTTCAATTACAGAAGAGAGTGCTATGGAGATATTCTAAAATTCTCTTTGTCATAAACAAGAAGGTGCCACTCACTCTCATCTTGGTTGGCACTTGTGAGAGCATTAAATCATCAATGTACATCATCAATGCGGTGACCTTATCAACACCTCACTTCAATGTCAGCCCATAAACCTGGCAATATAAATTTCTCACAGTGATTCACCAAGAATTTGTCTGATTGCAGCAGAAACCAATCTTAGAACATCGTTGAAAATATAAAGAAAAATCAGCGTTTTCAGTTTAACAATATTTGCATCTAACCTCATTGTATAAGAGCATATCTCTTTTCCTCTCTTTTTTCTAATCATGATGATATTTTACAATGTGGACTTTGGTTCATCTCTCAATCAAATACAGGGTAGTTGTGGTTATAATACAGTGTATGATTTGATGGATTGGATTTGAAATGATGAGGAGCCACAGTCCGACAGCTTAAACACAGGCAGTATTGACATAGAATTATGCAGTTTGAACTAAATCTGAGGTAATTGAAATATTTCTGTGTTGAATAGCATGAAACTATATATTGGAAAGACAAAACTTTCTACCAATTCTCTGAATGCCAAAAAATTGCTTTATTTAAATGTAGAAATTAAAATGCATCCATATTTACTCTTCATAAATTTATGAACGATGAAGTGAACTGCGTCCATGGGTTCTGGTAGTACATGCTATAGGTAAATTTAATCTAAATCTAACTAACTTTTTGTCTGAAGTGAGCATGTGAAAAGGTAAGTAGACAGTATTATTTCCATACACTGTGACAGCTCCTGTTAAATAAAAGGATCTTAATTTCAAACACTGCAAAAGACTAAGATTCCTGTGTTTACTTAAGGAAAGATACATCATACCTTTTATAGTAAAAATGAAAAGATCTGATGCTTTGTGAAAAGATACACTGACTATGATTTCTTCAATGAGTGATACATACTTCTAAGTATCTGTTTGATGTGCTGACAAGATTTTAAAGAAACTTTAAGAAGTTTGATGCGCTGATGTAACTTGTACAAATCTCTCTAAAGCCCTTGTTGAATCACTGTAAAACATTATCTAAGCTCAAACATCATTCTCAAAATTTGGTTCATTAAGGACTTTTTCCAGGCAATGATGTAAAGCAGGTCCTTCTGTGTATGCTTTGATATTTCTGAAGAGGAAGAAATGAATGTTTGTCTGGAACTAAACTATCGCTGGTTCAATAAGACAAAGATTAATATTGTTTATAGCCTAAGTCAAATAGGTTGAATTGTATAGGAGCTGATGTATGAAGATGAAGTCTTGGCTGTTAGAACAATGCTGATCAACACTTCTTTCAGATAACATGCTTCTGAAATTTCATTATTGTGTTACTTGTCTGAAGATGAGTTGCTAGTGTGCAACTCATAATTCTTCTGGCTAATCTTGCTTATAAAAGAGAAAGCTATTAGGCATGCTTGGGAGCCATAAAAAGTGCTGGATATCAAGCCAAAAAGGAGGCATATTCTGTGATGTATGATTGTCATTTAGCTTTGGCGCAATTCAGTCTCAGAGGAAGGAACTTCCTGAGCTCTGCTGTAAACTGAAAATGATGAAAACTGTGGTAAGATAAAGAGGGAGTAGAAAGGGAAAAAGACGAAAAGCATTCAACACATACACATTGAATTTAGCAACCAAAGGTTGTGTCTACTCCTGAAGAGTGTGTGCAACAGAAAGACAGAAAGATTTTTGTTTAGGACTAGGAAAACATCATTACTCTCAACAAATGTTTGTTTCAGTGCCAGCTGTCCTTTTTGTTACCTTTAATCCATTGCACTATTTGGAAATAATACAGGAATACAGCTCCTAGGTTTGCAAGAAAGTGCAGGTTACAAGAGATCACGACACTATACCTGGAAGAGCTTAAAATTGAAGAACAAGACAGCTCCAAAACTGCAAAAATCATAAGATCCAGAAAAAAAACCTCAAAACATTGGCCATGGCCTCAAGCAGTAAATTATGAAGAACAAAACATCAACACAACATGCAGAGGTGTTTTTCTGAAGAAGGGTCCAGACACGAAACGTCAGCTTTCGTGCTCCTTTGATGCTGCCTGGCCTGCTGTGTTCATCCAACTCCACACCTTGTTACTTCATTCAAAGATATCAATGAGGGTACTCAACCAGGTAGATTTGCAAGGGATGTTTCCTCTTGTGGTTAGAATCTATAACTAGGGGTCATAGTTTAAAAATAAGGGGTGACCCATTTAAGACAGAGATGAGGAAACAATATTTCTCTCAGAGGGCTTTGAGTCTTTGGACTTCCCTGTCTCAACGGGTAGTGGATGCTTTAAATATTTTTTGCAACAGAGATAGATATATTCATGATTACTAAGGGTACAAAAGATTATTGGGGATATGCAGGATTGCAGAGTTGAATTTCAAATCAGATCAGACATGATCTCATTGAATAATGGAGCAGGCTCAAAGGGCCGAGTGGTCTATTCTTGTTCCTTGTTCATAAGTTTAGGGTCAATACAGGAGACTTTCTGGACCTTAGGATTGACAATCCCCAAGGTGACAGAATGCAAAAGTATACATAACTAAAAGTCTATAATGGAATGAATCTGACAGCTTAGAACACCATAGCCAGACAAATTACTACTAATATACAACATTCCTAGTCCCCAAGGCTACTGTCAGATCTCTTAATAAATTTCCGTGCAAGTCAAACCTGTCCATTGGCATTATGCTGGTCCAAATACAGTTTTTACTGTGAAGAGGAATAGTGCAGCTTTTTTTTAAAAACAACTACATAGTTATTGCATTTGTCAGTATTATTATTACACATGAGTGATGATGTTGATTTGGAATGAATTTGCAAAACAGACCAATTGCAAAGGAATGAGCCTTAATGGTTTAGTATCACGTGTAACACCGAATGCAGGAATGCTCAAACTATTCTATTTCAGTTGTTGCAATTGAACTCATATTAAATTATTCACTGATTACAACAGTACTTAATGATTAATTAGGTATCGTTGATCTCTAGTAATTTGCTTGATCACTGCATGTCCCTAGTAGTAGCATATATTTTCAGTGGACTAAATAATTTAACAGTTTTGTCACTGAAATTGTTTCCTGCATTCAATTACACACTTGCACACGCACAGTGTGGTCATCTTCAATGGACCACGGATTTGCCTCAATTTGTGTGCACTTATCCAAGATATTCAATTACCCTATGAGTGTGTTTAAGTTCCCAAGTTGTAAGGTTCTATAAAAGTCAAAAGGAACCATGTTCTCCAATGAAGAGCATCATTATGGGATTTTATGTCCTCCTTATCTTGTTTTTAAATTGAGAAATTCTAGTGGAAGGTCCGAGGACAGAACATTGCAACAGTTCAAATAATAGGCACAGATGAAGAAGTTGGCTGGAACCTCCAAACTTCCCGTTATCATGGTGGCTCAGTGGTTAGCATTGTTGCCTCACAGTACCAGGGACCCAGGTTTGATTCTACCCTTGGGTAACTGTGTGTGTGAAGTTTGCATGTTCTCTCTGTGTCTGCGTGGGTTTGTTCCAGTTTCTTCCTACAGTCCAAAGATGTGCAGGTTGGGTGGATTGGCTAAATTACCAATAGTGTCCAGGGATGTACAGGCTAGGTGTATTAGCCATGAGAAATACAGGGTTACATAGATAGGGTTGGGGGAGTGTGTCTAGGTGAGATAGTCTTCAGATAGTTGGTATGGACTGGATGGGCCAGATGCCCTTCTCCCTCACTGTAGGGACTCTATAAAGGAAAAGGTCTTAAGATTGCAGTGTGTACTATCTACACGATGCACTGCAACAAGTCACCAATGATTCTTTGATGGAGCATCCCAAAACTGCAGCTCCCCCCCCTCCATCATTTAGAAAGTTAAGGTCAGCAGATAAACAGGGAAAATGTCATCCTCAAATTCTGTCACTACAAACAATGCAAGTTTTCAAACATTACAAAAAAGTCAATTTTAGTGTGTATTTCTTACACTTCCCAACTGGAATAACAGTAGAATTGTGAAGTAGCTCTCCGAGGCAATCTGTTTGCAGGCACCAGTGATGATTGCAGGAATAAAGCAAAGTAGACAATGGGTTTCCTCAGGAAAATAACCCTTAACACCCTTGCAATGAAGACCATCCCATATTGTCAAAGTTCACTTCCACATCAAAGGTGAAATCTGGGTTCAATTTAGCCAAGCACAATATAACATACTGACAATTGTAATTAGGATTAATTCGGAACTGAGAGAATCTCACCATCAGGAAAATAATGAACAAACTTAAGCCCTTGAGAAGTGACCTGATGGCTTCTAAAATTATGAAGGGGTTTGATGGAGCAGGTGATGTTTCCTTGTGTAAGGATTTTATGAAAAACTCACTTATTCATAGAGTGCTGAGAATGTGGAACTCATAACCACACAGTGAGTTGTGGTGAATAGCATAGACATATTTGAAGAATGTTATTATCCCAGTTGCTGAGGCAACTGAATGAGTCAGATCACAGAATGAAACCTGGCTTGATAGACCATATATTAATTCTTTTTGTGCCATTAGTTAACTTGTTAGATAGTCACTGAAACATATTGACATGAGGCTACTAACCTTCTTTAACAGCAGAAGTTTATTAGAATTGCTTTAAAAAAAAAGCTACTGAAATATACATGACAGATAGAATGAGCTCAAGATGAGCAACAAAACAATATTTTACCTGTTTCCCAACACTATCTGTTACAAAGACTCGAGTCCAGAGAAATTACTTGCCCTACCTTAAATTCTGATGGTTCTTTTTAACAAACTTCTTTCAGGTCTTTTTTCCCTTCAACTGTAGAAACAATCATTGAGTCCTTTCCAAATCACCCAGCGTGAACTTTTCACAAATCTGAGAGCCTAAACTTTCTCAGTTCTACTAACCTGTAAATTTCTAACCAAACTGTCCTGGCTTGTAAGTTTCACAAAATAAACTCTTCTGCTGAGGTGACTGATCACTAAACTATCCTGAATTTCTCCTGGCAGAAACCCAAATTGGCTTCTAAACCCAACATAAATGCTTTCTGAACTGAACTTCAAAAAGTCTTCCCAGGCTTCTGAACTGAAAATGAAATTAACAGCCTTGTGTATTTACTCTACCGGTTGTAAACACAGCAATGTAAATACCTTTCCAATGACACCACATTATGTTACTGTTCCAGAAGAACTCTCAATTGTTGCTTCTATTTAAAAAGACAGGTCACAAAAGTAACCAGCACCCACATGCATCTATTTTGAAATCCAAATCCAAAAATGATATTAATGTGTTATATTGCTTCTATCACACGGAAAACTAAGGAAGTTCCTACAAAATAGGAGGAAAGAAGGAGAAGGATATGCTGACTGGGTGAAATGAAATGTGTTTAGAGGAGGCTCATAGGCGCCATAAACATTAATGTAGATCAATCAGGCTATTTGTGTACTATAAATTATACGTAATTCAATACATTAGAAAAAGTTTATGCAAACAAAAGGTTAGTATATTTGGAAACTAAATTATTCAGTTAAGTTTTGCAAGGATTCTTGAAATAATTCTAAAGAGGAATAGGCTGCCAGGCAGTACACTTGAAGAGGCCCTTGTGATTTCTCAACAACAGAGAAAATAAAGCTTTACAACAAGAGTAGGTGGTGGAACCGATACTGTTGATTTTATGAAAGCTCAGTTTCGTTTTTGATAAGAATGTTGATTTATATTCAGTCGCTGTCCACGATTGTTCACCTTTCATATCAGCATCTCTGATGCAGATGACTGAAAAGGTTTTGAAGCCTACGTTTAATGTTGCGCATTTTACAACATTTCACAATTGATTGCTAGACATTTATTCATATCTTCACTGCAATCTAATACAAGAAATGGGCTCATTGTTGTTGACAATAATAGGAAGGAAAACTATTTAGATCAATGACTGACGGGCTGTTTGCTTTTATCATCTATTGTCAGTAAAACTTGCCATGACCCAGTTAAGTAAATCCTTGTCTTGATATTTCAGCACTTCATGGAAATGAACGAACGATAGACTATTTTTCACATGTTCAGCATGGCATAACACATTGAGCCTGCAATGTAATGTTCCATTGTGGTGTGAAATAGGCTAAGATTACAGGTTCTTCTCTTAAATCTTCAACTGGAAGGCATCAGAGGGTCACAGGTTGCAAAGCAAGCTCAAAGTAAATATTTTCAATCAAGCTGTTCTGGCAAGTGATGACACGTGTTGCGAGCAGGTAGGATTTGAGGCCAGAATTTCTAGTTTAGAGGTAGGGACACTACCACTGTACCATAACAGGCCTTGAAAACTTGATGTAAAGCATTACCCTGGCCCTGGATAACTAGTGACTGGACATCAGTTATCTCAATTGGCTGGTTGGCTGGTTTGCAATCTAAAGTGGTACTAACAGCTTGGGTTCAATTCTCAGGACTCCATTTGTCACAGTCTGCCAATCAGATAAAACCCCATTTACACACATGCTCAGAGATAAAAGGTATTGCAGATGCTGGAGAATCCGAGATAACAAGCGTGGGGCTGGATGAACACAGCAGGTCAAGCAGCATCATAGGAGCAGGAAAACTTGACGTTTCGGGCCTAAACCCTTCATCAGAAATGGGGGCGGGGAAGAGGGTTCTGAAATAAATAGGGAGAGAGGGGGAGGCGGATAGAGATGGATAGAGGAGAGGATAGATGGAGAGGAGGCAGACAAGTCGAAGAGGCGGGGATGGAGCCAGTAAAGGTGAGTGTAGGTAGGGGGGTAGGGAGGAGATAGGTCAGTCCAGGGAGGACGGACAGGTCAAGGGTGCGCGATGATGTTAGTAGATAGGAGATGGGGGTGCGGCTTGGGGTGAGAGGAAAAACAGGTTAGGGAGGTGGAGATGAGCTGGGCTGGTTTTGGGATGCGGTTGGGGGAGGGGAGATTTTGAAGCTTGTGAAATCCACATTGATGCCA